>JASDQU010713397.1:0-27098 GCA_032191745.1 Picea mariana
AGCACAATAACAACTGATTCACCCCCCCCCTCTCAGTTGTCTAACATTAATTATGCCAAAGGCATATCTTTATGTTAGGTTTTGTAGATTACCTGTCAATTGGTTGACAGGTTTTCCAAAACCACACTTTTGATCAAAACCTGTCAACCAAATCACCTTAAAATCTGTCCACCATACCACCTTATCACTCCAGCTGTCACTTTGTTGGTCGACCCATTATTTGAGACGGCTACGACACACCTCCTCCTCCATGGACATATCAGTCACGCAACATACTCACAACATACTCTGTATGTACTCCTCACGCCGCCCTCCAGTCACACATCATCCTCACAACATACTCTGTATGTACTCCTCACACCGCCCTCTAGTCACGCAAAATCATCGCAACATCCTCTGTATGTCTTCCTCATGTTGTTTTCTATGCATTACAGAACGTCCCAAGCAACTCTCAAAGAAGTATAATGATGAAAAGTTACCCATGGCAAAGATTCTTCTGGTTGGTGGTTTTTATTTTGGGTTTTAAATTTTTCTATGTGGGCAGTTTATGCATGGGGTTTATTTGGGTTTCCGTTTGGGTTTGCTACATGGGTCATTAGATTTTTGGTTTGTAGGGTTGGTTGTTCAGTATAGGCAATTAGATTTCAAGACAAATGTTGTTGACAGTCAAGATTTAGGTTGTTCTAGTGATGGTCATGATACATATTGCAATACAGATTGCAGCTAAGAACATGGGTGGGTTTCCTAATAGGCAGTTAGATTTTGAGACAAATCATGTTCATAGTAATGTTTTAGGTTGTTCCATTGATGATTTTAATGTGCATTGCAATATAGATAGCAGATGAGAACAGGGGTGGTTTTCCTAATACAAGGAAGAGATTAGATAGTGCGTGTTCTTCTTTTGAAGAGATGGGTTATTTGTCTTCGGAGGAAGGGAATGAAAATAATTCCAGAGAACCAGGTGTTGTTGCCAGGTTAATGGGTCTCGAATCCTTGCTTGCAAAAGAGAAGAATAATGAATTGAACAGTAAGCCCCCTGAGACTAGGCCTCTTCGAGAGTTGATGCGTTAGAGGAAACAACCTGAATTCGTTCATGAAGAGCAGTTTGATCAGTTTAATTCAAGGAAACATCATGCAAAGCTAAATGGATTGCTTAAAAAATCTGCAGAAGCAAGGCCTCAGAAACTGCAGAAAATGAGGTTATTTGAGAAAAGGCCAGTTTCTAAGTTTCAACCAGATACATTACCATTTAAATCAATATTGTCTCCTTCCAAAACTCATTACAAGATGGCGTCACCTATCAAAAGTCCTGGAATTCTTTCTGCAAAGAATGTAGCTCATTTGATGGAAGCTGCTGCAAAGATTCTCGAACCTGGCATGCAAACCAGTAACAGGGCTAGAAATCCAATAGTTCGTTCTTCTGTTGCTCGGTCTCTTCTGAAAGATCAGGAAGGGGATGAGAAAAGAGAAACAACTTCAAAGAGATCATCCAGGGTCACAGATTCATTGAGAAAGAGTGTTGAATCCAGTTCCATCAAGTCCTTGAAGGGCCAAGCATTGAGTAAGAGTTGGAGTGGTAGAGAAGATGCAGAAAACGTCAAGTCAAATGCAAAGAGAAATTCGACAACATATACCTCATCAGCTAAAGAAAATAGTGGAAGTGTGGTTCAGGATACATGTAGGAGGAAGTCAAAACTACCCATTTCATCACTAAAGCTAGATGGATCAGGAGCAACATCAAGAACTCAATCAAAGTTGGGCCCATCGAAATCTGCGCTCATAAAAAAACAACAGAAAATTGTCTCTCTTGCTTTGGAGGCAAAGGCCAATGTGTAGAAAAGAGAAATTGAATCATTGAATTTCTCATCAAATCATGTTCCAAGCCTTAGAAACAAAAATAATATCGAAGAAGAGCTAGAAATACCCAATGAACCACATCAATCTGTACAAGAAAATGATAGGAAAAATGGGTTGCAACAATGCATATCAGGGATTTCTAGATCAGCCAAGAAGAACCCATCTATGTCTTTAATAGACCAAGCAATCAATTGTTAAGTCGGGAGAAAGGGTCATCTAAGAATAATCAGTGTAATCAACAGTCAAACAAGGGTTTTTCAGGAGAGCCTTCCTCAAAATCCATTCAGAGAAATTCTCACGGTATAAAGGACTTTGTGGCTTCAAATAGGAATCTGAGTATCAACAGTAATAATAATAGTGTTAGGAATTTTGGGTCACGCAAGGATGGATGCAAAGAAAAGGAAGACGGGAAGAAGACTGAAGAGAAGAAAGGTGATTCTTTAGTTGGAGCTAAGGTGTCGCCCCAAAAGAAAAGAATGAGCGTTGGCCATTTTTCAAGTCAAATCTCTTGTCATGTGGACTCTACATCAGATGATGATTGTAGTGTTTATCTTGAGAAAAATGAGAAGAAAGGTTCCTCCAAAAATGTTAAAGAACTATTACCAAAGGGAAATGGAAGCAATGGAATCTATAGCAATCAGGAGTGTTCAAAAAGAACTGAAACCTATAGAGAAGGAATCAAAAGAGGTGAATGGAATACTCAGCAAGATTCTCAGAGTTGTAAGGAAAGGGAAGCAATGGAATCTATAGCAATCAGGAGTGTTCAAAAAACACTGAAACCTATAGAGAAGGAATCAAAAGAGGTGAATGGAATACTCAGCAGGATTCTCAGAGTTGTAGCAAGAGCATGGATGTGGTTTATTTCACATTTTTGTCTCCTATGAGGTCTACAGGTGGATCCCAAACAGGAATTCATTTAATGGAGAAGAAGCATCTCTCTCTTTCAATATTCAAAAAACATTGTGTCTCTTTTTTCAATCATTTATATTTGGAAATAAAGTTCTCTTTTCAATCATTTATATTTGGAAATAAAGTTATAACCCATTGTTTCAATATTTTCAATTATCTTTTCATTGAATTCATGACATATTGGTTTTTATTGTAAAATGGAAACGTTTTAAGTTTTGGTTAATGTATAAATCTTTTGTCATATCGAAGAAGGCTAACTATTTTTAAAAGAGCGATCCAACGGAGTTCATATCAAATAAAGCATGCAAGGATGTGAATGTGTTTCAATTAAAGTGCATCCCAAGTTTTTAGGTTATTAGCAAAGCCTTGCAGGAGAAAACAATGAGTGTACACAACTTTTAATAAACACTATTATCTTTAAACTATTATGTGCTTATTGTTGAATGGTAGCTCTAGGATAGAACTAAAGATATCCAAAGCAAGATTTTAAAAATGGTTCAGTTGTACAATCTATAGGGAGGTTGGACACTTGATGAGAGTTGTACGGATGGAACATAAAAGCTAGATAGGTTGATGTTGCAAAGAGAATGTCAAACTCCTCCAAGTGAGTTGTACTTGAATTGTCTAATATGTTCTATCTTTAATCTTCATTTCTTTTACAATGTTTGAAACACCGCTTTCATAATGATCTATTTGTTACTTCTGGTTATCTATCAAATTTGTCTCAATTCCAAATTGAGTAATAATAATTTTGTAATTTCTAATATAAATTTGTTCATATTATTACATAAATAACATTAAACTTATTATATATTAAATTTTATAAATTTATTATATATAAGAAAAATATAACCTTGTCTATATTATTAGACAAATAACATTACATTTATTATATATTAAATTTTATAAACTTATTATATATTAAATTTTATAACACTATTATTACATATTAAAATTTTATAAATTTAATATATATTAAATTTTATAATATTATTATCTTATATTAATCATCTATATATAATAAATAAGATTTTATCTTTAAATTTTTATGTTTGTAGTATTAAATATTATATATTTTAAATAATAATAATAATAATAATAATAATAATCTATTTTTAAGGTCATTGTCAAGCCACACCAAATTGGTGTATGAGACCCCCTTGTTTGTGGGACAAAGGACCCCCTCCGTCCAACCATTTGACTGGTAAAGTTTACAGAGGTATACATACAAATATATAAATATTTATATATGAAAGAAAAATATAAACTTTATAAATATAAAGTACATAAAAAAATAGAGGAAACATATAAACTTAAAATAAGTATTTAGAGACATGTATCAAGGGGAAGATAGATGGCTTTTTAGAAGCTTTAGGTGGGTAGAAAGGGTTGAAGTAAAAGGTTGCAATGTGATGGTAGTGGACACACTGTTTAAGTGGGTAGAAATGGTTGAGGTAAAAGGTTGCAATGTCAAACATTATTTATCTGCCCAATGAACGGAGTGGTGAAACGTCCCTCAAATTACTTAAGCATTCCCATTCCCCACTTGGAAAGTATGCTAGTTATCATAGTAAATACTATGATTAACTTAACTTGTTAACACCCAACCCAACAACCATGTGATAGCATATGCTTGAAAATAAATCAGGAAAGAAACATGACCCGTAAATTTTAAATTTTAAAAATTGACAACACATTTATAACTAGCACAGCCACATAATTGTCACTGTGGCTGATGAACGCCGAAAGGCATATTTATTTTGCGAACATATTTATTTTCTTACTGTTTTGTTAAATTAATGAAATCGGCTAAYGGCAAAGGAAGTACACACARCATTTGATGATAAGAGCATACAGCRATTTCATAGTTCACTTAGAAATTTGAAAAGCAAACGCAGTAATTTGAAAAGCCATGGTAATTTCAAATGCACACGCAATAATTTCACATGACGGCGCACTGTAACAATCTGGTGATGAGCAAGTAATTTTTTAATTTGATTTAGTAAATGTGAAAAAGTAATCACATAAACGGACGTCTTTATAAATGAGYRGAAKTTAATTTATYAAAATCTCATCCATTRAYTAGAGAGGACGACSAAGAATATGCCAGCATCTTCAATTRCGAACCGTAAGATTGAAATTTATGATTAAAAGGTGATTAATTCTGCCCATTATCAATAGGTATACGCCTTTCGGCGTAATTATACTAGCACAGCCACATAATTGTGATTGTGGCTGATGAACGCCGAAAGGCATATTTATTTTGCGAACATATTTATTTTCTTACTGTTTTGTTAAATTAATGAAATTGGCTAACGGCAAAGGAAGTACACACAGCATTTGATGATAAGAGCATACAGCGATTTCATAGTTCACTTAGAAATTTGAAAAGCAAACRCAGTAATTTGAAACGCCATGGTAATTTCAAATGCACACGCAATAATTTCACATGACGACGCACTGTAAAAAAATGACGGCGCACTGTAAAACATTTTAATTCGCTATTGTTATTTGTTAATCACTGAATGTGGCAATCTGGTGATGAGCAAGTAATTTTTTAATTTGATTTAGTAAATGTGAAAAAGTAATCACATAAACGGACGTCTTTATAAATGAGCGGAAGTTAATTTATTAAAATTTCATCCATTGATTAGAGAGAACGACGAAGAATATGCTAGCATCTTCAATTGCGAACGGTAAGATTGAAATTTATGATTAAAAGGTGATTAATTCTGCCCATTATCAATAGGTATACGCCTTTCTGCGTAACTATAAAGCTCAAAGTACATAGCACCTAAATACAAAAGTACATAGCACAATGATGCAACGAAGGACAAAAGATTTTTACCAAGGCCGGACGTATTCGTATTTGGAAGATCAGATTTCAGTGAGATTTTTATTATAAGTATAATCAATCAACCATAAGTAAAAATAGAACAATGATTTTCTTATTTTCTTAAATTTATTGTTTTCTTTCAGAAAGTTCTTACACAAAGCATATTGGTTTCTTAAGCTTTAGGCAACTATGCGTTCGCCACCTTGTTCCTATACCCAACGATCAAACGGTGTCCGATGCTGATAAAAACATACAAACATCTGCTGCAGTTGAAGGAGGATGTCCAATTGAAGGCCAATTCAAGGAGGATGTCCAGAATTCGTCAAGTTGTGCAGGGCTGGCTTCCAGGAAGGTCGAAGAGACAAGTAATAGAACGATTGTTTGTTTTCTCACTAAGGATGATCTCTAAATTGGATAATTGATGATGTGCAGACATCGGCGGTATAGTGGAGAATATGAATAGATAGAAACAGATGCATGTAAGTATGTGGGGTGGAAAAGATGACAGCGAGGATGTCTACTGATACTCTTGCAGAACTTGGGTAATTATGTTATGTACATGTATGCACAGAAAACATTACCTCCAAAGAAGAAACCAGTTTCTAAGAATAAAATGAAAAGAGAGAAACTCAAGCAAGGCATTTCTTCTTTCTTCCCACGAGAGTAGCTTTTCTTGTTCTCTTATCAATGATCATCTCTTATTTCAATTCTTGTTGTGGCGTCGTCAAAGTCGAACCCACAACATAATAATAACAGGGCACAAGAAAAGAAAACAGTAGAGGCGGGTGGAGGAATACCGATGGAGCCATTCAGGCGGTTGAATCTCGATAGCAATTATTACAGGAGGTGCGTGAGGAGTCAATGAGGTGCGCGAGGAATCAGTGAAGTTGTGGTTAGGCCTTTTGCAAAACATGGTGCAAAGAAGCTCTCCGCCTCTTTGGCTCCTGTTGCAACATCCCATCCCGTGCATTGCGATGTGAGCAGACATCCATCCCATGCATTGCGATGTGAGCGGAGAAGAGGATGTGGCCGAGCTCATCAACATAACGGTTTCCAAATATGAGAAACTGGATACAACAACACAGGAATCCTTGGAGAACAGAGGAAGTGCAAGAGCATAATGGACTTTGATGCAGAGGAATTTGATAAAATAATGAGTATCAATGTCAAACCAGTCGGCCTTGGAATGAAACATGCAGCATGAAGCACGAGTAATTGTTCCCAGAAGAAATGGGCGTATTATTTCTACTGCGAGTGTTTCAAGTGTTCTAGGAGGACTTGGACCTGCAAAAAACACAGATATGTTAGAGGATAATCATCCTGAACATAACCCAGAAAACCATGGATTTAAAGGCGGTGGGGACACATTTCGAAGATAACCCAAGAAGCCATGGGTTTAAAGGCTGTGGGGACACATTTCGAGGAGGAACAACTGGTTTGTTGAGCTAAACCCACGCCTCCTCCTGCATTTTTGGGGCCTGTGCCAAAATCGAGAGAGGCGGTGGGAGAACATCCCGAGTAATAAGAGTGTTCAGATTTAAGTCGAAGATACCGTGTATCACTTCTATTGCGAATATTTTGAAAACTTCACTTTATAAACAAGCCACATGTGGCAATGTCCTGCTAGATTGGTGAAGTCTATGCAGCAGAATTGGCACTCATATTCGATTGTAGAAACCATAATAGAACTGAGGGATCCAAACCCAGACCAAATATGGGATTTTAGTTTTTAACTTTGCTCCAAACACACACCAAGCTCTAGAATGTGCAAAGACAGGTAACAGTATTATGAAAACATGGAGATTGTTTTGCATAGATATTTGTATTTGTTTACATTTCAGAGGTACTGCAGAAACTCACTGTTCTGCTTACTAAGCAGAAATAGAGGTAACATTTTTATGCTCTTGTTGTATTTTATATTCTTCATCAAAAAACAGCAGGGACTATGCCAGTGCGTGGTTCTTGATCCAATAGCATCCAGTACACTAAAACATACATTATGCAAACAGAAACAACGTATGGAATAGAAAATAAAAACAACATGTAACATTAACCCTAAATTTATGTCTGTACTGAGAGTAATAAGTGTCTACTAGCCAATTATCCACATAAATGAAGAATAACAAACGATTAAAAGCTTCAAAGGACTCCCACATTCATCTTCTCAATACACGCTTTAGAGGACAGGCTTTTCCATTATATGAGTAGAGATGCTCATCCAAATTAATTTGTTGGTCAGTCAACTGTGTGTGGTGTTGGTGTTGTTTGTCTGATGTATTCTGTATATTAGAGTTTTTAAAAATCCTAATTCGCTCTTTTGGCTTTATACGACTTATTCATGATTTCTTAAGAGATACAACTGCTTCCATGCACAACCAAAGAAATATCGAACGTTGTAATCATAACTTTAGTGACCTCCCATGGTGTTGCAATTATAACTTCATTAGCATATCGACAGGCTAGCACACTAAGACAGAGCTCATGGAGATTCATGATTGGATGAAGAGGTCCTCTAAATTGAACGGAAAATGATCACGAACAGCAATACCATCAGCAATCTCATCACAAAATGCCTTGATACCCTGATTGTGACTGTATGTTTTTACTTGAATGTGATCTGAGCGTGAATGTCTTGGTTATCGTTGTTTGGATGGCATGATGCCAGTTGATAGCGTTTGCCTTGTTTGTTCAATGTACAAGTACCTCTTGAACATTGAACATGATATTTACATATGTATTAATAATCAACATTTAAATCTTTCAAAACAAACGAAAGATTTAGTGGATGGACATTAAATTATCAATATTAAAACTTGAGAACTTCAATGCCTCTGAAAGCCACATAAAATTATAGCGCCATATGTAATTTTGTCCCTGAATTATAGCATATATGTTCAGTTGCAAGCTTGCAGCTGTGTTTTGAAGACCCTCAATGCTTTCAGTTTGGCCAAAGAAAGTCATATTCTAATCATCCCTTCGCCCTAAACAAATTAAATTTTATCAGGTTGTCTATACCATTTAAACAGCAGGAAAATGCAAAAATGCTATAACTAGCATAGTCGCAAAGTGGCTGGTGAATGTCGAAAGGTGATGCCAAAGCTTCTTCCCTGATAGCTGAAACGCACATATAGCTGAGGAAATCTAAAAGTTAATTTCAAATGTGGTAATTTCAAAGGTTAATCAGTTAAACATGGCAATCATATGGTGGTACAATAATTTCTTAATATAATTAGGTAAATGTTAAAAAGTAAACAGGTTAACTGATGCATTAAAAAATACAAGGAAGTTATGAAGAGTAAATCACATTCATTGATTTGGGAGGACGACTAAGAATTTGCCAGCATCTTCAATTGTTAGCCATCAAATTAAAATTTTAGATTATTGTTAGCCATCAAATTAGAATTTTAGATTAAAAAATGATTAATTTTGCCCATCTCCAATAAGTATACACCTTTCGACATAATAAAAAACACTGATTCCACTAACCTCCGTTGAGCCATACAACCAAAGGCTTCAAATTCAAGTCTGAATATGCATCAGTATCCCACAGCTTGGCATCTTTGCATAAGCAAGAAACCTTTCGTTGTTGCATGTGTACCTCATCCCTCCACATATGAAAGAAGGCGGTTAATTGCAGGAGACTTGTGGGTGGTTCCAGCAGGCCTTCCAAATGCTGAAATCAACCCTTATTCGGACCAACCCTTGGTAATTCTCATGTTCCACAAAGTTCTACTACCTCACAGGTAATTTTCTTCTTGAAATCTAATGAAATGCATGTTTGGTTCCAACTGATATATATAGAAGACCTTATTATAAGAGATCATGAATGAATCATATATATCTATATTTAGTTGATACTTATTGGAATGAATGAATGGGTTTGCAGGGCAACATTCTGTAGCAAGTTTCATCAAAGACGAGGTTATGGCCATCTCGATGAATGAGAAGCAACAGGCAGTGGAAAAAGTAATCGACGCGCAGAAAGATGAAATGTTTTTGAAAGGCCCAAAGGAGGACGAAGGATGGAGCATCGTTTAAAAGTGAATGCGAGTTCTAGAATTGGAAAAGGACGAGGAGGTTAAGCTATGTATGTAGTATGTATTTGGAGGTCTAAATATAAATAAAAGCTTGAATGATTGAACAAGCGGCAAGCTGACCAGAGTTGCAGCGGCATATAACATATAACGGTTCTATGTTCCAGTTTTGGGAGTAGGGCGTTCAAAGTGTTTTGTGGTGCCAGTGCATGTAGCGTGGTATCATAATTATGCAAAACACACAACGAATTTTCCAAAGGACAAACAAAGATGAGATCCTCACCTGGAGTCACCAAACAAAACTGAACGCCAATGCACTCTCCCCTGAAGAAGGGCCGAATGTTGCGTCCGCACATGATCCCAACAACTCCGGGAAAACTGACAATCCCACAACATATGCTTCATCGTTTCGGCACGGTTGCAGATACGACAAAGACCATCACAGAGACCGTTCTTCGCCAACCGAGCCTTGGATGGAAGGCCCTGATAGATAACCAACTCCTTTCAAATTAGTATAATGTCTGCTGCGCTCTGTACCGTAATGTATTTATCCATTGAAATTTGTACCTCGAATGTGTACAGGCTTGTCGTTCTAATGTCAGGAGCTCACTTCTTATTCTTATTTCAGCTTCTACAAAGTAATAGAACAGAGCCCGGCCGCTCTTTTCATCAACTGTGGCATACCCAACATATTGCTCACATCGATTTCCCATATTATTCTAACAATGGCACCTGGGAGAAGAACCCTATTCCAGAAAAGTAGAACAATCAATCTGTTCCACAACTCCACCGCATCCACCATCGCATTTTAACACTCAGATTACCAAAAGAACAATGTACCCCTGAAATCTATCAGTTGTTGCTACCGACTGCGCTAATCATTCTCATTATGGACAATATAGCAACAATGATTGCAGGCCTTATCATTAAGGCAGTCTACCATAATAATATAAATTCTGAAAATTAAGATCACAATAGTACAAACTAGCTAGAAAAATAAGACCACGACTTCACCTAAAGACTGAAACTAACCTTCATCTTATGACATCCCAATTTGTACAAAATCCAGAAGTTCTCAGCGTCGTTAAAGACTAAGAAGACCAGAATGGTCAGAGCTCGAGCAGCGGTGGGGGATAAAGCAGGTGGCAGTAAGCAGGTGACAGTAAGCAAGTGGCAAGACGATAAAGCAGGTGGCAGTACCAGTAGGAAATGAGTGCACATAGACTGCTGTGTCAAATTTTTAATTAAAATCTCCAAAACAATTGTTTGACACTTATTTGCGGGGCGGCCGAGGAAACAGTAAATGAGAGTGCGGCATCCGCCGCCACCCTCCTGGCTCCATTATCCGATGCAGACTTGAGGTAAAAAACTTTGGGTTAAACTATGTCATAACGTTTCGGGAATTGTGCGGCTAAATAATGGAAACAGCCCGAAACTTAATGTCCCTGCTATGGCAGGGACATAACAAACGGTGATGACGGGCGAAGGGTTTGAAGTCTTCATTTTATAAACAAACGGTCAGATGAAGGAATTGCAACGACGATGAAATTGCGAGGAAGAGGCGGCTAACAGTTGGAGTCAGATAGGTGGCAGGCTAACAGTTGGAGTCAGATAGGTGGCAGTCCTTAATAGGCAGGTAACAGTTGGAGTCAGATAGGTGGCAGTCATTAATTGGATAAGGACAGACGACGAAAATTCGAGAAGGAACCTCCCCTAAAAAAACACTTTCAGTATAAATATGGGTTGATGTTAACAAAAGTTAAAAATAAATCTCTTTACCCTGTTTGATCAAAACACCCTCTAGCCATTAATGCTGGTAAGGGCTAGATTGTGTATCAGATTGTATCGTTTTAATTTCAAAAGCTTGATTTCTCGATGCAGAGGTCGCATCCAGCCTATCATCTCAACAGAGTCTTCATGCTCACCACATTCAACCAAATGTTTTCTATCACTCTTAAATCAGTTTTACGGGGTAACCTGAAAACTGTTCCGGTGCGCGCGCATATATATATATATATATATATCATGCCAGGTGTCGGTGAAAACTGTTAAATCTACTAAGTTGATACTTAATAGACTAGAAAATTCTGCCCCATCCATCCATTGCAGCCTCCCGATTTGTGACGATAGGTTTCCACCCATCATTTCTCTGATTAGGAGGCTTTTTTGCCTCAGATATGGCTAAGGCCATCCGCGGATACTAGTCTTCATGAGGAGGAGGCAAGGGAGGCCAACCGTGTCATTAGTAATGGGAGTTTGATTCAGTTTAGTAATAAAAGATCCAATTATCTTGTCTTTGACTTGAAGTGTTTAGCAAGCTAATGGTTTGACTGTGAGAGACACCTCAGTTATCCCTTTTAGAAGCAATGTGAGTACATGTGTAATCTTATACAGCGTTTTTTCTTCATAATTTTTTAATCTTCATCTCAGGTAGTGAAAATGTTATTGTATTTTTGTTGAATATGGTCATTTCTTCCGTATCTTTTGATCTACAAAACTGTGCTAACAGACATATTTTATACACAATTCTAAATTGAGAAGCATGCAGCGATGACTTGTTTGTTGTTCATATCCCCTGACTTGCAAAACTTTGCGAATTCGATTGGATGCACACAATTCCATTGTCGGGTACCCATATGGTGCTAATTTACAGAAATGTTGCTGCAGGTTCACTGTCGGTCAGGAGATTGCAAATTTCCTTGTTTCATGCGGAATACTGTCCAAGGCTTGGGAAGAGTCAGATCTTGCAAGAAATTCAGAGAGTTTCAGTCTGATGGAGCATGAAGGCGTTGCATATGTTGCCTTCCCTCAAACCCATTATATTTGTGGGTCATTCCTTAGGAGGGGCAGCTGCAACCTTGGCCACACTACGGGACTGGAAAAGAGGGTAAGGCAAAGCTCTCCCTTTTGTATCACATTTGGTTTCCCTTTAGTGGGAGATGTAAATCTAGTTGGTCGTGAGAATTGGGCAATGTAAATCTAGTTGGTTTCCCTTTAGTGGGAGATGTAAAGCAGTTGGTCGTGAGAATTGGGCAAGCAACTTTTTGCATGTGGTTTTCAAGCATGATATTGTTCCTCGGATGCTCCTTGGACCGGTTGAGTCCATTGCTGAGCCTTTGACTGCTATTTTTCCATATTGGCATGGCAAAGTCCCATATTCTTCT
The DNA here is from genome assembly GCA_032191745.1 of Picea mariana. Taxonomy (NCBI): domain Eukaryota; kingdom Viridiplantae; phylum Streptophyta; class Pinopsida; order Pinales; family Pinaceae; genus Picea; species Picea mariana. Next base: position 12,801 of record JASDQU010713397.1, read on the forward strand.
ATTCAAGATGCTTGTAGGACTCTTCTTAATACTGTCTTGCAGTATAGCAAACTAAGGGAGTTAGATGGGGTTATCAAGAGAATCCCATACAGACCTGTTGGCACTTACATGTTTTGTTCAGGCGAGGGTGCAGCCTGTATTGACAATTCAGAAACCGTTTTGAAGGTGAAGGCAGGAAAAACCTTATGATAATGTTATGCAGGACTCTTTTTCAGAGCATATAGGGTATGGTTCTGTTTTGAAACATGTCAAAGAAAACTCCATAAGTGGTAAAAGATTTGCAAGTCTTGATTCAAAATCCTCTTACCAGATTGGAATCTCTTTGCAGTTAGAAGCTATTGGTGTTGGAATAATATTTGACAGAACAAAAAAGAAAATTACATCTTAATGTAATGTTTTCGTTGGGCAGTTAGTTTTTATAGTAGTAAATATCTTTGAAAATGTAATTTTTACATAGGTAATTATTTCTAGAAGTATTATAATAATGAAACACTGACTTTTTTTACATTTTATTTTAATAAAAGCTACAAATGCAGACCGGGGATCTCCCCTACCATGGCTATAGAACACTTCCCTTCTCGAGATGGAACAACATTGCAATCTAATGAATTGCCATTCTTTAGTGTGAATGTTGTTTCCTAGTATGGCCTTTGCAACTTTTTGCATACTAGTTTATTATTGTTTGTTAGAATAATGAAGAAACTCCTAGATTGTATTAAATTAGAATATTGTTTAGAGTTTGTTACATTGGCATCCAGATTGAAGGTGGTTTGAGATCCACTTAGTTAGGAGTGAGATTTAATCTACTATCAAACTATAAATGTAATAGTTTTTTCTCGTTAATTTAGAGTTTTATGAGCTTCGTCTCACTTGTGTGGTTCAATTTTTGTTTTTTTAATTTGGTATCAGAGCTGGAGGTTAAATACCACTATGAGGAACCACATCGTTGTTACTGCGTGCCTATTCGTTGACTGGCATGAAGGGGACGATGTTTCGCTGCCTTGTGTTGTTGATTGTCCGTTGTTCTTGGTATGTAAAGATAGATACCTTTTTTTATCAGAATGGGTTTGTGAAAAGAAACAATGATCCTAACCTGTATGTTAAGAAAGATGAAGAAGGAAATGTTTCTTTAATATCTTTATATGTGGATGATCTCATTATTACAGGCAGTGCATGCAAGTTAATTGGAGAGATTAAAATTCAGTTGTCTCAAGAATTTGAAATGAAAGATCTTGGCGAATTGCATTACTGTTTAGGAATTGAGGTTTGGAGAGAGCCTGGTAAAACATTGATCAATCAAAGTAAATATACAAAAGAAATTTTTAGAAAGTTCAACATGAGTGAATGTAAAGCTATGTCAACTCCCTTAGAACAGAATGCACAATTATACAGTGAAGATGGAACTAAAGAATCAGATGGTACTTTATATCGTCAGTTGGTGGGAAGTCCGAACTACCTCACCACTACGAGACCAGACATTGCATACTCAGTTAACATTCTTAGTCAATTCATGGCTAAGCCTTCATAGAATCACTGGAAAGGTGCAAAGAAAGTACTCCGTTACTTGAAAGGAACAATAAATTTTGATATTATGTATACCGTTGAATTTGATGTTGATCTAACAGGTTTTTCTGATTCAAATTGGTAAGGAAATTCTGATGATAGAAGATCTACCTCAAACTATGCATTTCATATAGGATCAGGGGTTGTATCGTGGAGTAACAAGAAGTAGCCTATTGTTTCTTTGTCATCTACAAAATCTGAGTATAAATCCTTGACCAGTGCCACATGTGAATCTGTTTGGTGGCAGAGAATTCTTGCAGATATCGAAGAGGAGCAAAATGGTCCAACATGCATCAACTGTGACAATCAAAGTGTTATCAAATTGTCACACAATCCAATATATCATGCAAGATTAAAACATATCGAGCTACAACATCACTTTGTGAGAGAGAAGATTGAATCAAACAAAATTGGTTTGATATTTTGTAATACCAATGATAATGTGGCTGATATATTTACCAAACCTCTTGGTAAACTCAAGTTTGAAATTTTTAGAAGTAGGTTAGGTATAGTTGAAAGTTTGTTTCTCCATTAAAAGGGGATGTTAGAATAATGAAGAAACTTCTAGATTGTATTAAATTAGAATGTTGTTTAGAGTTTGTTTTATTGGCACGCAGATTGGGGTTGAAGATGGTTTGAGATCCACTTAGTTAGGAGTAAGATCTAATCTACTATCAAACTATAAATGTAATAGCTTTCTCTCATTAATTCGGGGTTTTGTGAGCTCTGTCTCACTTGTGTGTGGTTCAGTCTTTGTTTTTTAATTTGGTATCAGAGGTGCAGGTTAAATACCACTCTAAGGAACCACACCATTGTTACTGCGTTCTTGTTCATTGACTGGTGTGAAGGGGTCGACGTTTCGTTGCCTTGTGTTGTTGATTGTTCATTGTTCTTGGTATGTAAAGATAGATACCTTATTTTATCAGAATGGGTTTGTGAAAAGCAAAAATGATCCTAACCTGTATGTTAAGAAAGATGAATACGGAAATGTTTCTTTAATATATTTATATGTGGATGATCTCATTATTACAAGCAATGCATGCAAGTTAATTGAAGATATTAAAGTTCAGTTGTCTCAAGAATTTGAAATGAAAGATCTTGGTGAATTGCATTACTGTTTAGGAATTGAGGTTTGGAGAGAGCCTGGTAAAACATTGATCACTCAAAGTAAATATACAAAAGAAATTCTTAGAAAGTTCAACATGACTGAATGTAAAGCTATGTCAACTCCCTTATAACATAATGCAAAGTTATACAATGAAGATGGAACTAAAGAGGCAGATGGTACTTTATATCGTCAGTTGGTGGGAAGTCTAAACTACCTCACCACTACAAGACCAGACATTGCACACTCAGTTAGCATTCTTAGTCGGTTCATGGCTAAGCCTTCAGAGAGTCACTGGAAAGCTGCAAAGAAAGTACTTTGTTAATTGAAAGGAACAATAAATTTTGATATTATGTATACTGATGAATTTGATGTTGATCTAACAGGTTTTTTTGATTCAGATTGGGCAGGAAATCCTGATGATAGAAGATCTACCTCATGCTATGCATTTCATATAGGATTAGGGGTTGTATCGTGGAGTAGCAAGAAACAACCTATTGTTTCTTTGTTGTCAACAAACTCTGAGTATAAAGCCTTGACCAGTGCCACCTGTGAAGCTGTTTGGTTGCGGAGAATTCTTACAGAGTCGAAGAGGAGAAAAATGGTCCAACATGCATCAACTGTGACAATCAAAGTGCTATCAAATTGTCACACAATCCAATATATCATGCAAGATCAAAACATATTGAGCTACAACATGAATTTGTGAGAGAGAAGATTGAATCAAACGAAATTGGTTTGATATTTTGGAATACCAATGATAATGTGGCTGATATATTTACCAAACCTCTTGGTAAACTCAAGTTTGAAATATTTAGAAGCAAGTTAGGTGTCATAGAAAATCCGTTTCTCCATTAAAGGGGGATGTTAGAATAATGAAGAAACTTCTAGATTGTATTAAATTAGAATATTGTTTAGAGTATGTTTCATTAGCACGCAGATGGGGGTTGAAGGTAGTTTGAGATCCACTTAGTTAGGAGTGAGATCTAATATACTATCAAACTATAAATGTAATAGCTTTCTCTCATTAATTCAGGGTTTTGTGAGCTCCGTCTCACTTGTGTGTGGTTCAGTCTTCGTTTTTTAATTATTATTGTGTAAGATTTGATATAATATTTTGTTGTAGCATTGTGTTTACTGCACTTTTGAGTTTTATTTTCAGGCACACTAATTGATGCTTGAAATGTTGTAGAATCAATGATGATAACTTTGTGTAGAATGATGATGCACAATTTTCCCTATGAAGAGCCCGGAGAATCTAAAGACAAGTATAACACAAATGTTGATAAGATAGTTATCGAATTAAGCCAGAAACAAAGTACTATGGCAGAGCTTGAGTGGTATAAAGAACGTTGTGAGAAGGATGATGGCATCGCATATTATGATTCCTTCAAGAGGCAAAATGACGAAAAAGATTTCATGGCTAACGTGGATAGGAAAAAGTTGTCAGTTTTGGGATAAGATTATTGAAAAGTGGGAGGGTCGTGAATAGCCAAGTGATTTCGAATCCCAAAATAAGTGGATAAATACTGGCAATACATATAGAAGACTTGTGGAGCCTTCTTGATATTGCAGATTATTATCACATTAATGCCAGCGACAAATATCTTTCAGATGGAAGACCCAATCACCACAAAGTTCTTCTGTAATGGATGAAAGTGGAAAAAAAAACTTGGAAGTCGACGAACCCACACACATGTGTAGAAGAGGCTAGGAAAGACCTGGAAAATCTCAAACAAGTCCAACACCAAAGCTTGCAAAAGATTGAAAAAATTGAAGAGGATATAACAAAGATGGAAAACGCTCTCAGTGTTTCTCTAGATGTTTTTTTTGGAAAGAAGGAGGTTCATGATGTGGTGGGAAGAATGGAAAGAATATAAGAAAAAACAATCCCGTGAATGGAGCTCTCCCTTATAGAAGATGATGGAAAAGTTGGAAGCGCTTAAGTTTGAAAAGATTGACAGGTAAAGCATTGAGAATTACCCTTTAGTAGGAAGTTTTTTAGATGATGAAGATTAAGTTTTTGTAGGAGGTTTTAAAATGTGCCTTTGGGGTAAATTTTGGATTTTTATACTGCGTTAAATAGAGATTTTCTTTGAGGTTGGGTGGGATTATTCTAGGAGAATTCCAGAGTAAAAGTATAATTTTTGGGTGATTATTTCTTTATTACTGGCGTGAATTTCAATGGGTTTTTTATTCAAGCTATTGGGGCAGACCTCCCAGACACATTCACAACAATAGTTCCTATTAAGCATGGTTTTAGGGTTGGATCTTGAGCTGTACCTACTTAAAATCAAAATAAAATTCTTCGGAAACACCCCATCAACTAAGTAGTCTAATTGGTTTTTCAATGTTAGACTAGTACATCGGTATTTTCAGCGTAGTAACCTTTGTTGGTGTTTGTTTGCATCGATTTCGTAGAAACCTCTGTGTGTTGTTTGTTAGCGAAGAAATAAAAGGGTGAGATTTATATTGTAATTTTGAATAGGGTTGTGGTAAGTAATGCATACACTCTTCCAGTTTGGGGAGAGGTCATGAGTTTGAAACCTGTGTTTTTTGGGACTGCGAAGCTTTATCACTCCCATACCAGCTACTATGTGGAGAAGTATCTGGGATGGGTTTCCAGCGCGGAATCTCCAATGTGGAAAAAAAAAGTAATGGAATACAATTGTATGAGGAGTTTTTAATTTAAATTTTAATTATTGAAGACCTATAAACCATTTTATTTTAATAAAATGCTCTACAGTCAGTCACTCGAAAACAAAATAATTAAAACACTTAAAAATAATAAATTAGTTGGGGTGTTTATTTAGGATTTATTTGAAATTGGTTCCAACAGTTTAAACAGAATATCATCCTATATTGTACTCCAAGCGTTGCTTTTCTTTGATGACCTCCAAGTGCTGCCTCACATTAGAGAAGCCGGTTCCATTTCATTTCTTTTTATTTTCAAGTTGGTATCAGAGCAAGGAAGTTGTGCCTGACTCCAACATTCTTTGATTGAGAGGTGGCGTTTTCTGCTTGTTGTTTGGATAGAATTTTGTTGTAGAAAGAAAGGACCCAAGGGCTGTATGCCTGTTACATCTGCTCCGGTTGGAGATCCGTGGGGATAGGAGCGGTGGACGCATTCTGGTGAATGTGTACCAGATTGTTTGATCTGGAGGAGCCATTGCTTATGTTGTTGAGATCGTTGGGTAAGAACGTTGTCATGTTGAGCATTTCAGTCACGTTTTTTTCTAGTTGAGGGCCACTGGTCTAGTGGGCCTTTGTACCTGGTGTGGAAGAAGGCATTGATATGCTGCAAAGATTTGCAGAGAGGAGCCACAGGAGATATGCCCAGATCTACCGAGCCTTGAGGGGTCGTCGTAAATTGAAGGGTGTGAGGCTGCAGAGGTCGAGTTCTGGTGGTGGCTGCATCTGGTGATGGTGACGAATTTAGAACCAGAATTGGAAGGATCTGACCTGTAGCTTTCCAAATTAACGCAAAGCAATCTCGATTCTACTGTATTATTTTTATACCTTTTCCTTCTAGTCACATTTTCCTTCTATCTTTGCACAGTAAAACGCCCAGCCCTTGCGGGCCTGGTGGTTTATCATAGCATGTTTATGATATGATGGCATTGAGCATTCATTATAAAAAAGGTCGTTATTGAATGGGATAAGGAGAAGCAATGAAATATGGCGGCATTGCAAGAATGCAACATGTGGGGCTTTCAAAACACAAAGAGCTAATTCTAGAAAGATACTGAAAGGAAGAAGGCCTGTATAGAGGGAACCGGAATGTCCCAGAGCTTGATTGAGAGTGATGAAGTAACTAGTGGAGGACAGATTTGAAACCGATGGTGAGCAAGCCATTATGAAACCAGTTTTAAATAGAGAACCCAACTGGGTTCGAACCAGTGACCTCTTGAGTCTTGGTTTGTAGTCAAATGCTCCACCAGACTACCACTGAACTATAGGCCCAATTACCAACCACTTGTCACAGTTTTTTATTTCAGAACATTCAAGCCCACCCGATAACCTTTTGAATGTGTGTGAAGAGTGGATTCATCATCGTGACCAAGTTCCGCCCACCATTTTTACCCTCACCCAGGGAACCCTGTCGAGTGAATATTTTGGTCAACATAAACAGGAGCCTTTCGCGACATTTAAGAATTAAGCTCCTGCTTCCTCCCAGTTTTGTCGTGAATGACCTTGATTCATGTGGAAGGATGGAGGACATCAAACAAAGGCCCGTGGAGGTTTTAGGGCCTTGGAACCTGCTCTTTGCCTTAGGAACGCTGCCAACATGTTATTGGAATCCATTTTGTTTTGATACCTCGCCTAAAAAGCTAAGAACCACGCATTGTAGTTGGAAAGCTGCGAACCAGATTTTTAAGTTCAGGCTACAATCTAGTTTGAAGGTTGAGAATAGATGGAAAGTTTATTTTCAAAAAGTACATGTATTTTTTTCTCTCCTAAAGTCATATAGGAGAAAGTTGAAACGTATTACTTGAATACGCTTCGTTCACTCAACCACCTTTCATATGGAATCTAACCTAGCCTTCCATAAATCTTTTCTCGCTCGACATTCAATACTCTACCAAAGTTTGTCTTATTAATGGATGAGGAGTTTTAGATTCTATCAAAGTTTGTGCTATTAATGGATGAGGACGAGGCAGGCAAGGAGATTAGAAGAAATACATCCAAAAACCAAATTGTTGCCTTCAAAAATATTATGTGAACATGTGCAAACACCTTGCTGGAAACCACTTAGTGTGCCATTGGTTTAGAATTTGAATAGTTGCTTTCAATTTCTGTTACTTTTTGAATTTTCAAAATAAGAAAGTCAAATTCAATGGTTATTTCTCAATAAATAAATTGACAAGGCTCTTCAAGGCGAAAATATCCCATACAAGCCATGTTGTATGGTAGTATGGCAACCCAATTTTGATTCTTCAATTTTATATAAGATGTTTCCAAAATTATGAAGAAAATGGAGGCTTTTTTATTTAGAAAGACTGACGAGCTAACAGAGTCCAATGTGATCATTCAGTTGGGCTTTGTAAATTCCTATCCATAATTTAATTTTGTTTATGTATTTAAATAAATTTTCCAAAAAAATCAAACTTACTGTAATAGTCAAGCTCAATGTGATCATTCAGTTGGGCTCTATAAATTCCTATCCATAATTTATTCATGATTTAATTTTGTTTATGTATTTAAATAAAATTTCCAAAAAAATCAATCAAACTAACTGTAATAGTCAATGATGCAGATCAAAAAATTAAGAAGTAATTAGCATAGCTCCAATGTTAACCCTCAATCTAAAAGGGATGAGGAAAAAACAATGGTAACTTGTAGTTTCTTAATGGATTAATGTACAGTTTTTTAATAATTTTTTGACAGTTTGGATGTTTAAAAATAAATATTTATAATGTTATTAAATTAAATAATAATTATGTGTATTATTTTTTTTTTCAATTATTTATACAAAACAAAATTCACTCATTTTTATAAAGCTTCCTGTCAAAATCCATGCATATGTCACTTGTCTGACAATTTGTCAACCTAATGTCACTTGCCTTTGCACCGTGTCATCCTAAATTGCTTTAAAAGAGCATTGACATAGTTTTATTAAAAAATCCTTTTCCATGCCAAGATATTAATTATATAACAAATTAAAGTTTGTCATAGAATATATTACTAATTATATAACATTTTAAAGTTGCTCATAGAATGTATTACAAATTTATATAACATTTTAAAGTTTGTCATAGAATGTATTACAAATTTCTTTTGGACAAATGTATTAAGTAACATATTTTTTGGGGGTTTATAGTTAATTTCCAAAAGTTTTTTGGACAAATGTATCACACAATAGACTTTAGACTTTTTGGGGTGGCAGTGAATTTCCAAAGTTTTTTTTATGGATGTATTACATAATAGCTTTTTTGGATAATAGTCTTTTTGGGGTTTTTTGGGTGGCAGTTAATTTCCAAAGTTTTTTTGATGGATGTATTACATAATAGCTTTTTTGGATAGTCTTTTTGGGGTGGCAGTTAATTTCCAAAGTTTTTGTAATGGATGTATTACATAATAGCCTTTTGGGGGTTATGCTAGTATAAGGACAAGAGTTGGGGGTTATGCTCCCGTTTAAGGGTTATGCTCCCATTTAAGGACGAGAGTTGGGGATAGATGGAATATGATGGGTAAAAACACTAAATATACCTTTGTTTTGGGGACAAAATGTATTATTTCATTTTTAGAATTAATACAATTTACAAATTTTGTTGCTTTATGAATTTTTCATTTTCAAATTTGACTAAATATCTATTTGATGTTGTTACAATTGTAATATTTTCCAAATTTGATTGGAAACCTAATATTTTATTTAACACATTTTTTTTATGAAGTGCTAGCTTAATTTATTGTTTTCAATTGAAATGTTAATTTTCTGTCAACTTTTCATGGTGGAGTGGTGGAAGGGCTGCATGATTATATACCCTTCTCACTGGAATTAGAACATACCCTTCAAATTTGATCACTGCTCCCAAGCAGCCTTACTCAGCAGTTTTTCTCGCATCTTTGTCCAGATTTATGGAAAAAGTTCAACCATATTTACCTTTCATTTTGTAATGTCAATGGAAGAATTACCATCATAAATTTATTCTATTACCTGTATATCATAAATTTATTTATGTTATAGAAAAAGGTAACAATGTCACTAGTACAGAGATGTCAAATAAGTAAGCTTCTAAGCATTTATTTTTATAATAATAATTTAAAATGATTTTAAGAAGGAATCATTCATCATAGCATAAGTGCTTCCTGCAAGATTCAATCACATATTAAACACATATTTTAACAATTTTGACAACAAAAAGTGAATATTCATCTTTCTTCCTTTTATTTAGTTCTCTACTATTAATCAATTTGAATTTGAAAAGAAAGTATAAAAAATGAAACAAATACAAGACTGACAATCAATTTGGGGAGAAAGTATACTAAATGAAGCAAATATAGTGCTGATGGGTGGAGAAGCAAAATAGATTGTGTATATTACATAGAACAATCAAATATATATTGAACCACATTGAAATGAATTAACTAACTACGTAGGACTAATAAGACATTATGTATTGTGTTACATATATTATTGTTATCACAAAGATGTCTTGACATTTTTATTAATGTGATATGAACACTTTATTTGTTTGCACCAATACCTAATGTTCAAGTACCCTATATTGCCTAGTCTTAAAACATGGTAAAGTATATTACTGTGACTGTTGCATTACTTCTATCAAAGTAGGCTGCAAACTTGGAAGAAACTTAGGATTGAACAATTTTTAGATATACACTGTGGCAAGTATTGAGCCTTTTCCTTGTAAAAAAGATTGATGAGTCTTTCATTAATTCTAGCACCCTTTCTTAATTGACATATTTGATACAACACCAACCTTGTCCTTGAATTTTATAAACTTGACCAAGAGCCTTGGTGAAGATGTTTGTAGTCTACTCTTGTGTTGCACAATATTAGAGCTTGATCTGACCATCTTCAACACTGACAAATGTAGTGATGGTAAGTCGACATGCTTGGTCATGTATGAGACATTGAACTCTGCAAGATTTATAACTTCTATTCTTGTTGCAATATAGTGTTGTTTCCTAATGCTACTTTGCTTGCAAATCAAATATTGGGATCATATAACTTGACATCCTCTAATAATTTCCACTTTGTATTCCACTTAATAGAGAAAAACACCTGACTCCCCCTTTTTTATATAATACGGGTTTCCCTACTATTACTAATTGGGCCCTTAAATATATAATGGGAGAGGATTGAATAGATAGGCATCATTTTCCATTTAATCAAATTAATAATTGAGAGGGGATCGGGATAGAAGAATGCATCTTCTCCAACGTTTATGTGAAGGGGTGAAAAGATAGGTGTACCACACAATAGATGTTTATTTTTTAGACTAGAAACAACTCATATTCTATGTTGAAGTTAGAATAGGAAAATAGTCTCCACACAAAGAACACATGGAGAACCTAGATCATAAGATATGGAGGGCATCTATAATACCCAACTAAATTAAAGAACCACACTATGATAGTTCACCCGATCACTACAAGGAGGCAACGCATTAAATTTATGAGTGGGTTTTAGAGTTTCTACCCCAAAACTCAACATGGGATCATAGAGTCCACCTACTAACCACTAATGTGTGATATAACAATGCACCAAGGGTGATCATAAATGACTTTAACAACCACTAAATGGACAACAAAATCGAGCTTAACCGCAATTATATCAACATACACCCTTAAACTTGACTTGGAGATAAAGAAGGCAAAGCTGGAACAATCATGTATTTCATCAAGTGAAGACTGCATCACAACATCATTTTTAACTATTCACTTGCAAAAGATGTAGATAAAAGTTTGGCCAAATAAACAATATTATAATTCCCCTTTAAATGTTTTATTGGGTAGGGAATAAAATAGTGATTAATTTGGACAATATCTTAACCATCGCAAGGTGTGGAAACAACTCTTATTGAAGAGTCAATCTGTATTATCATAGCTGTCCAAAAAATATTAACATGAAACTCTTTGAATTTGGTGCAACAAATATATTCTTATGTCAAATTTGAAGCCTCCAAAAAACACTTTCCCATGAACCTCTTCAAAGCATGTGAAACAAACATAAGGAAACTAAAATCTATATGTAAAAGAGAAAATGTGCCAATGGTCAAAGTCGAAACTCAAATCTCACAATGTTATTGAAACAAATCTCCAAAGATGGAAAAGATCATGTTGATGTTGAAAGTGATTCGAAAACAATACTAAAAAAGACAAGAGTGTTGAAGATCATCAAAATTGCTCCAAGCAAATAAACCAAGACCTTGACCATACACTCATGAAGGTAAAAAAGCCTATTCAAGCATTGCAAACATCAAATGTGACAAGATGGTATTCTCATCATAAAGTGCTCGTGTGCCGAAGAGACTCAACAAATAAAGATTTCCATCAAAGCTATCAAGAACAAATACTATAGCTAAGGTTAATCAACCAAAGATAACAATAGGGGTTGTATGGAATGGATGATAAAGTCAATATGAACCCCTAAAAAAAGTGCTCAAATTATGCCGCAACCAATTGTCAATCTAACCACAATTAATCCTAAAAGTTGATGTAGATCCACAATTTTTCCATTTAGGATTCTCAATTAAAAATATGTAAGAATTTCCAATGTGGTAATAAGAATTTTGATCCATGAATGGAGAGAAGAACACTCATAATCATAACAATTAGGATGCTTATATGGTTTAGATGTGGATGTCGAAGACTCCAGAACTCATTAAGCAAAAGGTGTAGGATTTGATTTGTGTGAAGTAGATTAAGGTTCTAGTGTAGTTGAATCCTCTGGCAATGTAGGATCTAGTTCTTGAGAAACAAAAGTGGTTTATAAAAAATCAGGGTTTGCATATGGTGATGGAGTCTCAAAATATCTAAGGCTTGCTAGTATTGAGACGTTATTATAGTGAGAATTCCTTGTCCATCTTACTAGGTTCAATGGTATAAACCAAGACAAGAAAATAATTTGGAACCAAACTCCCATTGGCAAAATGAATATTTGGATAAATTACCATTCAACTTATGTTTTCTAAGAGATTGAATGACTAATTTAAGGTTCTCCTTGTGCTCTTCTAGGATTTGGGAGTATATCAATATGTCAACAAGGAAAACTTGAATGAACCTGTCCAAGTATTTTCGAAGGGCTCCACTTCTAAAAATCATGAACACCACCACAAACCCATAATGCCCAAAGTGAGTCTAAAATGCAATGTTTGAAATATCGTCATCCATAAATTTGTGAAGTCCAATATGCATGAATACATCTTATTAGCTCCCAAACTTGCACTTACACTATCAATCCCTTACTATTATTATTTTTTTAGAAATATGTCTTATAGAATCTCTTTGGCTATGTTTTAGCACTATGGGGGGCGTATCCATGCCATTCAAAACCCCCCAAGTGGGTGTAGATGAGTCTAGGTGCATCCTTAATATCAATTATACAAGCCCAAAGCCACTTTCGGATATCTAAGTGTCCAATATGATTCATCACAACACAAATATCCCACTCTCATTTTGTTTAGGTCTAGGATAATCGATAAGTGGTTAGGATTACTTGGGCGAGGCCCAAGTTCAAATCCAACTTGCTACAACTTAAACCATATCATAGTGCCAACAACTCACAAGTTAGTTCCTACCAAGAAACTGATGAATTAATAAGGGTCAAGACATTGAGAGACACCTGTCGGGGGGTCCCACTCCTGGGGGGTGTATAACCTTCTAGCCTTATCACAATGGGACATGTCTCATCAGGGATTTGAATCCATTCTCATTATAATAATATTAAATATACTAGATCATTTATGACTTTTCCATAGATGATCTTTCTTTCATTTAATGATCCTATTTTTCCTTCGATTCCACAAAAATATCTTGAGCTTGTTGCTTATTTGAAAAAGTGAATTTTGATCCTCTCACTCAGTGAAGATGCAACCCTTAGGTGTGCTCTTCTAATATATTTTATAAATATAGCTAATAGTATGAGCAAATTTGCAACGATTTTTTGTTGATATTGCCACACTTATCCGTCGCAATTTCCACGAAAGCCGAGATTTTTTTTCGTTGGAATAATTTCGTCGCTATATCCACAATCCAAGTGTGCATAGAAACATCGATGAAAATATCTCTCCACATGTCACCACCTTTAATATCGGTTAACCCTATGCAGCGTTGCAATTACGATGAACTATCGTCGAAATAACAACGAAGAAATGTGGTAATTACGACGAAACTTCGTTGCAATTGGGACGAAAAGTTATGCCAAGCCAATAACTTACGACGCACATGATGTATATGTGACGAATATTCGTGGCAAATTCCGACGAACTTTCGTCGATATTGCCACGATGACTTTAGGTTTAAAAAAAAAATTACATCAAATATGGTATACCATATTGTATGCCATATTACAATGTAATATGGTAATGTCGTATTACATTGTAATATGACATTACTATTACATTGTAATATTGTAATATGGCATTACTATTACATTGTAATATTCTAATATTCTAATATATTGTAATATATATATCCCCAACAAATAATCAAGGCACTAATCAACCAAATATTGTAAGCATCTGTTATGATGAAGTTGGATTAGAAGTAAGGATACCAATATGAAAATATACACAAAGAATAATTTGGAATATTACTTTCAAAAAAACACATGGATTGCATGAGTGAGTCATTATGCAATTTATATTACACAATACTATGACAACACTTATAACATTTATGGATGATATCTTAAGACCATTTCTCGAACTTGTTTATTGTAGCCTCCTTGGAGTAACAACACAAAATTTGAAGGAGAAAGTACAGTTACAACATAGTGTTGCAGCAGAGTTACAACATAGTTATAGTGAGTTGCAGCAAAGTTACAGAAAGTGTTGCAATAGAGTTATAGTGAGTTGCAGCAGAGTAATAGTGAGTAACAACAAGTAGAGTAACAACACAAAATTCGAAGGAGAAAGTATAGTTACAACATAGTGTTGCAGTAG
>JASDQU010713397.1:35215-48698 GCA_032191745.1 Picea mariana
AATTACAGTGGAAAGAATATATCAGCACGGGGTCAGAGGCCCAAAGTTTCATCATAGGAAAAACTACTCATGGATTGATATTAACTGTGCAATTAACCAAAGTATTTGTAGATATTGGTGGCTTGAAAATATGCCTGGTGCTTTACTTTGATGCAATTAGGTACGGTTTGTGTACTGCTCCTCTTACACCAGCCATTTTTGTTGGGGTGTCTTATAATATTTGGAAACCAAACATTGATCACAAAATTCTTCAGTATCTACCATGACAAACACATTCTTTCTTAGTCTAGTATATTACAATTTAATCGTATTACAAGAAATGTAATACACTACATCTTATGGCCGTTACACATTGTGTGTGATTGTTGCAGATGTGTCATAAATTGAGACAAGTGTATGAACATATGTTAGATTGAAGGGCAAGAGAAAAAGAAAGCTACACAGTGATAGTCTAACAGATGAACCAGCAAAAATGAGGCATATGTAACATATATGCCTGTGAGGCTATAAATATATAAGAGCTGAAGAGTGGAGATTGAGAGAGTAGGATTTGTGGATTCTGTATGATCCCCGCTTTGTCTTTGCTTCTAACATTATTTCTCTTCTCCATTGTGTATGTATGCATTGGTTCACTGCATGGTTTATCACAAACAGTTAGATTTTATAACAATTCACAGACCAAAAGAGTATTAGACAGACCCAAAATATCATATAGATCACAATCTAGCCAGATAAAGTACATTTTCTGTTAATCACAATCTAAAAATCAATACYAGAAAAGCAAAAAMAAATTAGTCTAAGAATGTTAGTTGATAAATACGAATCACATGGAATATCAGATAAAATGGACAGCAAAATAGTCCAAGCCATCATGRACAACAGWTGYAGTTGCARATATACTATAGCATATATCCATCTTTAGCCTCGGATCTCTCATGCASGGTGAGGTATCAAATTCCGCAAGKTTARTGTTTTCACATCAACAACTRCTTAAAGACTATTTACAAAAGTTTCYARAGTARAGAGAAAATCARTAAATTTAACTGCAACAGGGAAGCCATGATAKGTCCAAGCTAGAGRCTAAAAAGAAAACCTACCACACAGAAAAWTTGCACCTTCGTACCATTTTTCTTCTTGTAATACTTTTCACGACATCCCTTGTATTTCAGTGTGTCCATGCTCTCCACAAAGGCCTCAGTTTCTTCTAAACCATCTTTAAAATATCTCTGTATGTTATTTGGCCAGTTACTTTTTGCTGAAGTAGCATCAATGCTGCAAGGGCTGTAAAGGACCTTGTCCTTGCTAGGGCTACTTCCCTTCAGACCTAAAGAAGCAGAGTGCTTGTATGAACTGTTTGATTATTTGGATTGAAAAGGAACTGAAAATCCAGATCCTTGATCAACAAATGCTTTGCTTGATACTTGTTGAGACCAGGCATGATCACTAATATTGTGATCTCTATATTCCTCTTCAACTTTCATAGAATTCTGATTTGCTTTTATTTGGGTTTTCCTTACCTTGTCCGACCTTCCAAATTCCATGCCCGATACGGGAGATTTCCAAGCAGTTTTCTTCACTACAAATGAATCTCTTTTCAGTTGATTCAGGGAATTTGCAAGTTTCATGGAGTGAACCCTCATTAATTCCTGATCATACTGGCGAGAAATTAAAACCTGTCTCGATAGACTTTTCTGACCTGGAGATGCCCAATAGAAAACCCATGTTTGGTGTTTTGGTGTGGACTTACATTTATGAGTGCAAAGATTAAGGTCCAAACAATCTTAATCCTGATCATTAATTCAATCCTGAAAAGAATTTGCAAGTTTCATGGAGTGAACCCTCATTAATTCCTGATCATACTGGCGAGAAATTAAAACCTGTCTCGATAGACTTTTCTGACCTGGAGATGCCCAATAGAAAACCCATGTTTGGTGTTTTGGTGTGGACTTACATTTATGAGTGCAAAGATTAAGGTCCAAACAATCCATCTTGCTTCTCTTCAATGAAATACAGTCTTCAGGCGATTTTGCATTGGAAGCCAAGCGAAGCAAAATAAGTGAGTGAGTGACTTACCTATGGTGTCAAATACGAAATCGAATTTCTCAGTGACCTGATCGTAGCTCTGCTTGGTATAATCGATGACGAGATCAGCCCCGAGGCTCTTGACAAAGTCGAAATAGAAATTGAAAGAGCAGCCATTGCACAGGAATAACACACAAATAATAGATTGTATTACTGCACTGTTACACACATACATAGGTAAATATATAGCTGAATTCAGATCCAACCGATTCCATACTTGGAGGGAGTAGTTGAGAAGATATCTCAACAGCCTCCTACAAATCTTCAACCAACCCAATCTAGTCTCCTAAAGTAAGCTTTATTCTAATACCCTCCCTTAATGCTTACTTTACAAATTACAATACTTAATCACAATTACAACACTTGAACTTTCGTCTGTCTGTCTGATCTTCATCAACATTGAAACTCACTCTGCAATCACACGGCTTCCGCTCTTTCTTCTTCCTCTTCTTCGAGCTTTCCATCGACACATTTAAAGTCAAAACACCTCTGACCATCTTTCTTGCACTTGTACACTAGACAATTTGACAACTTGGCTCGTCGGGGCTTCAGTGATAAAAGTTGACAATTATTGATGCATTTTATGAACTTCCCTTCATTTGTCGGATTTTTGCTTTCGGCTATCCTTGCTTTGATACCAAAATAGAAATTGAAAGAGCAGCCATTGCACAGGAATAACACACAAACAATAGATTGTATTACTGCACTGTTATACACATACATAGGTAAATATATAGCTGAATTCAGATCCAACCGATTCCATAATTGGAGGGAGTGGTTGAAAAGATATCTCAACAGCCTCCTACAAATCTTCAACCAACCCAATCTAGTCTCCTAAAGTAAGCTTTATTCTAATAAGTCGAGCTTTCTCAATGATCTGATCATAGCTCTGCTTGGAAGCTCCATAGACATTCTTCACCAGCTGAATGACCAGGCTACCCACTCCGCCCGCTCCTCCCACTATAAACACGCTCTGCTCCTTCTCAAACTTCGTTATATCGAACGCCTTCTCACGGCTTTCTCGAACAATAAATTTGTGGGCTTCGGCGCCACCACGTATTCCTCCACTACTGTGTACTGGGGGAGTATTCCCCACTGCTTTGGTCGCCCGCTGTAAAGTTCTGGATGTGACCGTATATCTCGTCGCCATTGTTGAACTGGCAAACGTCGTCGCCAACTTCCACCACCACTCCCAGAACGATAAATCAGATGAGAGATGCCATTAATCCAGCATGACGCACATTTTACATCCTCCAGCTGCTGTCCCGGGTTTCCGTTCTACCTTCGGCCATCACCCTGCATCACTTCATACCCAGAAACTAGACAGAGAGATATGGTTGGATCTTAAATTCCAATCTGCCCAAATTGCAGTCGGACCCAGATTTGTGAGATTTTTCCTACAAATTGTCAAATTGGTTTTCTGAGTTTGGGATTTGGTTGGATACTTCCCCACTGATTTTTTTTGTATAAAAAGAGCTTCACAACACTGAGAAGAGGACATGAGGGTGTGCCATATGATATTTCGTAAGAGTGAATTGAATTCATAATAACATCTTTGAAATTTCTAAGTTTCAATAATATCAAAGCTTTGATGGTTTTGTAGTTGTGTGTAACCACTTCCTTGACCCTGTAAGTCCTTTGGCCACACATGCTGTGTGAAGCAGACCCCCCCTCAATCTGGTATGTGTTGGTCTACACCTGTTGTTTTTATTTTAATTAGTTAGCATGCTTAACATTTTATTTCATTCACTTGGTGATTAAGTAGTATATCGTTTGTGCGTTTCAATTCAAAGTCAGGTTTGGTTTGATTGCTATACATTATGGTCAAATGCATTTTTATCATGTTCTTTACTTTCTATAATCTAAAACTCAGAGACAATTACATCTTCATTTGCATCAATGTTTTAATTCCACAATGTTCATTTTCATTTCTGCGTAATTATATATATGTATATTATGTCAAATTACTGCCAACAATAATTAGATGTATTAAACCTGCAGCGTAGCTCTTTGCAAAGATTTCCTATTGCAGTTACAGTAAATATTACACATTGCACTTAGGTATACCTACACACAACATACACTGTATTCTTCAATTGTGCCCAATTCCTGATTCATTTACAGAACTGATTTGCTTCTAAATTGTATTTGATTCACCTCCATTTGCTTTTGATCCAAGTCTAGTGTATATTACATTTGTGTTTAAGATTGATCCCATTAAACCATTATTGCTATCAAAACATGCCCATTTAGCACTCTGTTATATATGTTGGTCATAAGGGTTTCACACAATCAATCGTGTACATATGTTTTTTTATATGCAATTATAACACATACAAAACAAGCATAAGAAGAAACCATTCCTTTTCATCTACGCCTTCATTCCTCATATTGCATTCATACATTGATCTCATACTCACTGTCAACCATTCCATCAATAACACACATATTTTTCCAGTCACATTGTGCCTAGTTTAGATTCAGATCAGAATTGACTATGGAAGATTGTGTGCCCATCCAATCATCTATTCTTTGTATAGACTCCTATTTGAAAACTAAATATTTAAACCACAGAGAATTGAAACCATTTCCAACTCATTCCATTCATTCTATTTTTCCATTGTTTCTTATTCACAGATTGATTAGTTTGTAAACTTGGTCATGTGTACAATTTGTTATAATAGTAGTACTCTTCTTTTATTGGTTCTTCTTGTTGTTCACTATATCATTGTTCCTGTACTTATCTATATCAAACCTCCATCACTCTTTATGTGTCTAATCTTCTGAAGCATATTCATTTTCTTTTTGTTCCATCATTGTTGTGCTCATTTGAAGAATAACCTCTAAGTTTTAATTACACTTATTTGCAAGTTGTTTTCAGATTGTATTAATTTCCTTTCATTTGGTTTGTCTCTACGTTGTTTTGATTTAGTTTCCTGCAACTTCGTCACCCACTATAGGAATCCATTGAAGGACATGAAATTCAAGTTAGTTACTCACGATTAATCACATAACCATAAATAAATGAGTTATTGTAATATGAGCCTTTATGACATATTTTTTCTTGTGTCCCAATGCATGAATCCTGAATGTTTATTTCTGTTTTCTACAATTTGCATTTAGTTTCCAAAGTGTGGGTTTGAGATTGTTTTTCGGCATTTACTTTTCTACAATTTACTTTTTTACAACATGTTGAATGAATTTTTGTATGGATCACTACATGAATAAGCCTAACACTTTATCACTTTGCTACGACCTATAATAGATTTATCACTTTGCATAGGCCAATAAGATAGAAGAAGGGAAGACGGCCACTAACCACCAACCGAGGAAAGTCGGATCTTTATTTTTGCTTGTCAGGTAAAGTCAAGTTGGATATATGAGAGGAGCTTTAACAAGTGGAGTCAAGTATGATGTGTTCAGTAAAGTCATCTGCTACTCACGGAAAAATCATATGAACACTTAAAACAATGAAAGACTATGATTCATAATCCAATGTTGAGTTACAATCCTATGGTGTTAGTTGAATTAATTTCTTTTGGCTTGATTTCATTTAAATTTGAAGTTGGTTTTATACTTAGATCACTTCAGGATGAAAACATATGAAGTCTCAAGACCTAATAAGCTATATAAGAAAAACGACATGAACATTGTTGGTTGGTAATGAAAATTTGTGGTTCGTAATTTGATAAGCATTAGCGTTCCATAGTCCAATGACAAGTTATATTCCTTAGTGTTAGATCTTTCTAGCATTTTGTGCATAGGATATATTAGAGATTTAATCATGCATTTCCTGTTCTTTCACCTCTAAGTTTACAAGCTCCTAGCCGATAATTTAATGTCAATAAATTAACATATATTTCCCTGACATTTTTGGCACCATTGTCGGGGAGGTGCTAAAAGGGATTAGAGCATAGGAAGGTTTTTTTCACAAGTTTTTTTGTTTCATGTTTAATTCAGTAACAGCTGCAACTTGGTGGAGGAGAAGCAGTAATATGCAAAGGTGCCCTTACTTCAGAGTTTATGAAGGGGTTTTGGCCCGACACATCCACTTTAGTGGGTTTCACCAAAACCTTGTTGTTTCATTTTTATGCAAGTGTGATTTCTTTTAGTTTGATTCATGAAAAGAAGAGAATCCTAACTTGTGTGAATAAATAACTTGGTGACTATAGGATCCTAGTAGCACGGTGGTGCTTCAGGTACATGATTGGTTTGATTGTATTTGCTTTAAGTTTGTTTCATTTTCATTTCTTCAATATTTTTAAAGTTTTTGGAGTTGTAAGATCCCCCATACACTAACCCCTATGCAATACATGACCTACCATCCGACGAAAAAGGATGCTCAAGAGTCCATTGAACAAAAGAGGAAATGCTACTCCAAGAGCTTTCTCAAATCCTAACAGCAACCAAGATCTTTGCTTCTCAGGAAGAGAAAATATTGACAACAATCAAGAACATACTTGTACTCCGAGAAGTTATAGACAACCAAAAGTTCCATTAGCCACATCTAGAAGCTCCTCCTGATCATCCTTTCCAATTTACAGAGGAGATTAGAAAACCATGAACTACATCCAATGGAGAGTAGACGGTAGAACCTAATATCGAGGAATTTCCACCATGCTCATCATCAGATCATGTATGCATCCAAGAGACTAAATCTACATGACAGGATAAAAGAGGATATACATAGTGGTCCAAATGAGCAAGTGGACCAAGAGTATCATGACTATGAATGTTGGTTCCAGATGACTATCAGGTCAACTCACCTCTTTCTTCTTCAATAATTCTTGACATCCTATCATTCGAAGCAATTGGTATCTCATGCTCTATACATTAAAGCATATTTTTTAAACCTGAGTATGAGTATGTTTGTAATCTTGTTATGCACATGGCTCCATTGGAAATACTCCTACACTTGAGCAAAGGGTTTCTTTTTTCAAGTAGAGTAGGACATTGTAATAAATAAATAAATAGAATAGTAAAGAAAAAAATAAGTCTAGTTGTGAAAACCAGGTAATTGGCGCAACTAGACATGAATCTTGCTTGAAAACCAGGACTCGTGGAGGAAAGATTCACAATAAGCTCTGCAATTTTATGTTGGTTCAAATCTTGTATTGTATTCTTCAAATAATTTATTTTTTGCACTTGCATTGGATGATGTGGAATTCCTTAAGGTCCACCTTCCAATGAATCTTGTACCATCAACATCAACACAACATTTCAGAACATGGTTAGAGTCATTTGTATTACCTTGGAGTTTACATGCCTCAATGATAGACTTCCTCATTAAAGACAAGGGGATACATCGATGTCTCTTGATCCTCAGAACCTTCAGGGGACTCGCCATCAACACATCTATTCCTACCTGCTTAGTTGTACTCTAGTACCTTGACGTTCATTGACATCACTAATGAGTGGTCTCATGTTGGTTAATAGTTTCCATTATTGATTGGTAATCCAACGAAGTATTTCCATGTTCAACTTCAATAACATTCACTCACATGGACTAACTTGTACATACATACAGATAAATGATGAAGACTATATGTTTCCATGGTATCAACAAAAGCTTGCAGTGGTTTGTTTCCTTGTAGCAACATGTTCCAATAGAAGAATTCCACTCAGTCTTAAGCAATTTGCATGAGGGCATGGAAACCCTTGGGTTTGGGGGGAGATCTTCATATCCCTTCCATATCTTCAGATTCTTGGCAGCATCTCTATCATTTTCGGTTCATCTCAACCAGTTTTTCCTTCCTTCAACATGTTTCAATTCAGCCGCTTTCAATAGATTCATCTCTCATCATATTCAATTCTCTCTCATATTCTCAACAGTTCTTGTCCTTGATCACCCTCATCTTCAACATTCATCTAGCATACATCAGCACCACACAAGATCAATAACACATGAAAGGTAACTTGAGGTAAAATAGGTATACATCTCTTTAATTTATTAAGAATTTGGAAAATGATGCATAACCACTCCACATTCCACTCCACACAAAGTACCATCACCACTACTTAGTAACCTTCTGTTTTCACTCCATCATTCATAATAAAATATATAATCTAATCATAAGACCAAGCAATGAAAAGTAAATCTGTGTAATACAAGTACAAATACAAAGCAACAACCATAGTGTCTTTTGCTTGAACATCATGAAACATTCCTAAGTCATCTGAATTTTCTAAACAAGAGGATGAAGTCATTGTTGCATATTCAAGCAAAGAACCACAAGTAATATTGGTCTTAAGACGAAAGTCTACATAAAATAAGATATACTTTGAGTATGAAATTTAACCTTCTTTGTTTGAGATAAGATTAAAAAACACATTTTTTAAAAGTCATTCTTGATTACAATGAACTTGCCCCTAAATAATATTAAACATTTTTAACTCCAATTGAATAATTTATCAAAATCCTCATGAGTGTATTCAATCAATAAAGTGGAACATGCCTTGTGAAGTCTACATATGTTTATTACATTTACAATTTCTTCATCAACTACAACTATACAAATAAAAAAATTATTGTAGAACGTTAATGTTAATAATGTGTTTTTTTTTTTAAATTTCCATAGTTGTTGAAAAAAACCCACCAGAGTTTATCAATAGAAGGTATATCTTTACCAACTATAATAGTGTTTTTATGTACGTCTTCGAAATGAAATTTACATACAAACAATTCCTAAACTCATCTGCTTCTTCATGAATAGGTACATGAATTCCATTCAAAAATGGGAAAGCCAACACATAGTTATGTTGTTGTTGCTCCTCATTTTTGGTATCAATTTGAACGACAATAGAAAATTCCACTCCATATAATCATGCTCATCTCTTCCTATGAATCCAAGTCAACCAAACTTGCAGGAAAGTGGATATCCATAACCATATGGTATGATAAACTTGTACCCTTGCTTGCCATTATTTCCTTCATACTTCCTAGTTGGGTCAATAACAACCTTTGGTACACTTCTTTACTGCTTCCATGATATGACAGTTGGATCGCATATCATTTATTTTTTTAATTTAACGATAATTCTTCATAGACTTCTTTTGCTTGATTAAAGATGAAAAGAAAATAAAATAAGGTTGAGGTTACGATTGCAATTTTCCCACATTGTTTGAATGATGGCTTGTTTTATTTTGTCTTGTGAAGATGCTCACATAAGCTTTAACAGTCTACTTCAAAGTTCAGCCATAAAATTGCATACAATACATTATTCTACCCATCAAATCCTATTACAGAGATGTATGCATTCAAACAGTTGTACAACAAATGTTTAATTATATACGTTGGAGATATGTCGAAAAAACAATTCATGAGAGAGCTTACAAAAAAATCATCGGTTGTCACATTCTTTTTCATATTTTTTCATGTAATTGTAGAACTAGTATGACTTATGTCCATCCATTCACCATAAGAGAGAAAAGGCAAGGAAATCACCGGTTTAATACATTATTCTCTAAGTTCCATATACCAAATTCCCCTTCTTTTTTGTTGTGTGTGGTGGTCTGACCTAAGTCCTTCTAGAAGCAAAATTGCACTTGGGAAAGAAAGTAAGTTGAACCTATGCCTCTGGCACTCAATCATGTTTGTCATTGTAGGTTAAATATATAGTGAAATTTTTTATGCTATTTGGATGAGCTTAATGTAGAAATTTTGTAAGGAAACTTGTTGACCTACCACTGGAAAATATGTTAAAGGGAACTGCCCATTCTTCTACCATGCCTATCCAGGGACTATAGGTTGAAATGAAGACTATGTACATCACAAAGAAGCAATACACTAGCATTTAAGTGGAAATTGGGTACATAAACTTTATTGGCTTCACATTTTACGTGGATTTTTTTCTCATCTTCCATGTTGTCTGTTTATGCTACTTTCACGCCAATCGTTATTTCTTATTAATTCGAGAGTACCTGTTTTTCACCTGCACTATTGCAACATGTCGTTCATTTTTTTATTGTTTTTGAAGGTTTATCTCCATTTTTTAATTGTTTTTAAAGGTTTCTTCTCCATAGAATGTTGGAAAATGTGAACATGAGAAAATTAATATAGGAGTTTCATCCCTTAAAAACGACAAATCAACATTGAAGGCGAATTATTACAGGTAACTCAAAACTAGATATTTGAAACTAAATATTAATGAGAAGTTAAGGTGATATGACACACATATGAGGAAAACAATGCTTGCAAGTAGAGTGGATAACATTATTCCTATTGCAAATTAAATGTAGGACAACACATATTTGGGATTAGTATCTTTGTGACAATTCTTGAGCTTGCAATATTTATAATATGTTTTGTTGAAGGTATTTTTTATTGCTTAAATATCTTCACTAGTTTAGGTCACTATGATGAGAAAAATAATAAGTGTAATTGCAATTTTGGGAGCACTATTTATAACATGTTACAACTCCACTTTCTAGAAACTCTCTGGATCTTTATTCCATGTTCACAACAAAGTAAAAGAACAAATTATCTTTAAGATAATGCCTAATATACTCTCATCTTCAATGAAATACTACATATTTGTAAGCAATCTCATTGTGCCCCACATCAAGAAACATTCCAAAGGAAAGTGCATTCTTCCAACTTCTCAAGTCTCCTCTTCCCTTAGTTCAAGGGCATGGAATTGAACCGGAGAGTCAGGTAAGGCCTTTTTGTATAATTTTTTTCCTATTCAAATGCAAAGAACTAAGCATCATAAAAAGTATTCATCTAAATTCTTATATCATTGTTATTTTCAGGTTCTTGAGTCTGAGGATTTACACTCTATCTTTTCAAATTGAAAAATATTTTTACCAATTGTGGGAGGAGATCATCAAAATAATGGATCGACATCTAATGAGATGTTTTTAATTTCAATACTTTTATGATTCATGTTATCGCACATATTGTAGTTTGGGAAAATCCCAACCTAAACCAAAAAGGTGTGATAAATATGGGAGTATCTACCCATTGCCACCTTAGATAAACACTCCCCTCACTTTAGTGATGATAAAATCACCAGAAGGGGGGAATCCCGAGTGGCCCTATGGGGATTGCGATGGAAAATGAAAAGAGATGAAGGATTCCCCTATAGGTCACGGTCAAGAGTGGAAATGAGGCTTAAGAATGTGTCTTGTGATATGGTGAGTGGTTTCCAAAGTAACGTGTCTACAAAACAATGTCAAACCTACCCGAAACAAGACAATATATGATAATAGAAGCCTCAAAATCAATGGGGATGCAAAATTAACACACACACACACACACACACACACACACACACACACACACACACACATATATAAGGAGTAAACAAGTTATGATAGTTGCAACATTAACCATCAAAATCGAGTGCAAGATGTTGGAAATAAAGCTAGCAATGAGTAGACAATTTTCTAATAATTAGAGCAAGACTTTGATAACAATTTAAGGGTTGTTAGTAAGTGTTATCAACAAGATTTGTAACAACCTTATGGATGTAGAAAAAATTTTCTACTGAAACAAATTCTAGCCACTAAAATCCACAAACAATCCACCTAAACAATATCAATTAACTAGTAGATCAATTATGGCAACTTGAAAGCAAATTTTAGCGGTAGAAGAGTAAAAGAATAAAAGAGGATGAGTTTGTTGCAACCCTATTTCCTGTAGCATAAATTTGATTACAACAATGAGATCACTTGGATAATCAAGACGCCCTTAGGGCACAATGTAGCTTAAAGCATGTAAAATCAAATTCCAAACTTAAACAATTCAATCTCCTTGGTATCACGTTTACCAATGCATAATATTCAATCTCCAATGCAAGTAGATTAGTGCCTTAACTATTGGGTTATGGGGTATCTTGTTTATGAGCCAGGGCTTATTACTTCTCTAGGGGTGTAAGTCTTTTTACTCCCTCGAGCAAACAATCCTTACCAAGGTAAATCTACAAGGGTGTAAGCCATTTTACTCCTTGTAGAAACCTTTGCAAAATAGCCTTTTCAATGACAATAAAGAGATAGATCTTGATGGGGGGCGTATGCCCTCATACTCCTCCAAGGGTTTTGACAAATTAACCTTGAAATCAAGAAGAAAACATATAGATTGCATAAATTTCTTTCCTAATCCAAGAGATAACATGAAAACCCTTACTTATCAAGAATATTCCACCACAATTGCCAAGAAACAAGCATCAATAGGTAGCGCTAGCCTTCCTTCACCAATAGACAAGTATTCCATCCAAAATGCACCAAAGAAGATAGAGATAGAATTGTCCAATTAGGGCAAAAATTTCATCCAAGAGAGTATGTAACTCTCAAAAACATGATGATAAAATGAAAGTGAGGTGACCTCTATTTATATGAGGTCACCTAAAGCCAATTTGTCTGATTTTAAAAAGTCAACAACAAATTAGAAGATGTCGACGTCCTCTATTTTCCTTTTACAACTTAAAAATATAAAATTACATAAAATAAAGCCCTTAAAAGGGTGACGTCATGCCCTAAAGAGTGACGTTAGGCCTAAAAAGTGAGATGGTGATCCTCTAGATGCAATTCATTGGGCCTCCAAAGGCCATGTGTCCATTTCTCATCCTCTGGAGTTTCATGTCATGCATATTCATTCTTGAAACGACACCATCTCTCTTCCATAACCATAAAGCCCATCAAACCCTGGCTTCTCTCATGACATCAAAGTCTTGGAAGGTGGCATATTAGGCCTCCAAAGGCCAATGTCTAAGTGGAAGGGGTTACCATGTCATCACCTAGTGGTGTCCAAGTGCCTCCAAAGTCAATGTCCATGATCTCAAGTGTGCAATGGCTTCGGGGTGCATCATCCATCATGTGGGCTTCAAGTCCCTATGAAGGTCCAAGTGACCTAGTCCCTCCATGGAAAATCTTTCACCTAGCAAGGTCCTGCAAAGACAAACAAGTACACCCTCCAAGGGTCCACAACTCACATGTATCATGCCAAGTAATCCATATTTAATAAAAGAACCACCCAAACATGTGCATCAAAACCCCCCATTTCAAAATAAACAAATGCTCAAAGACGTTTTACAACTTGCCAAATTTAAGCATGGGAGGGTTGTCATGGTGCCCTATAGGGTAAATAATTCCCCCAAGTCAAGGAGTGTTTCCCAAGAATATGTTAAGAACCAAATATCAATAGAGCATAGAAAAACCTCAGAAAAAGTACTCAACGCCTTGAAAAAGAGAGAAATTCATATAATAAGCCTCTTCAAGGGGGAAACCTTCTTATGCCCACATAAATGTACAATTCCAAGATGATTCCAAATGAAAATGTCTCCTTGGTATATATAGGAGACTAGGAGGTATAATTACAACTAATGGAATAAAGCCGACATAAATAAAATAACATTACTAATGTAATATGCCCCAATTAAGGGGTAATGAGCCAATATTAGGG
>JASDQU010713398.1:4741-14856 GCA_032191745.1 Picea mariana
TTAAATTATAAACAACAATTTATACAGTAAATAAGCATAATGAAAACTCATGTACAGGAAATAAGTAAAATGACAACTACACTATTCAATTCACAAGAAAACTAATTAGATATTCACCCAGACTACTAATGGGCCCCATAGCAATTTGTGGCTACTCTTCAAAGACGAACCACGAGCTCAACAACACGAATTCAACATTAAAATAAGAAACATAGTTTTACACAGTCTTAGAAAAATGTGTCTGAAAATAGAAAAACATAGTTGAACTATCTTTTTCTCTCTAACACTATTTGTCTGGCCACTGAGGTGGTATTTATAGATTTACAAGTTGATAGGTCGACCATTGGAAGGGTCGACCTTCTCTAAAAACATAAAATCACATTCAATGCGTCCTAACTGTCAGTGGCTTCTAGAAACAAGGAAAGTGAATAATCACCAAGCATAACAACCCAAATCGAGTTGCCAAAAGCTTAGTAGTTGGAGGCCACGAGAAAAAGAAAAACCCATGTCTTTGATTCGCCCATTGTTGGTCGCCGACATGATAACCTCCAAATATCCCATGGTTTTAGTGCAGGACAGAGTGTTGTATGGAGTACCAGACGTAGTTTCGGATGCAAAAACGAGCTACGATTTTTCCCTGTGACACACAAAACGTGAATTAGTTTCCTGAAATCGTTAAAAAATGTTGAATTGCACTCAAAACCATCATAAAACATGAATCATGGTGTTTTAACACAAAAAATCTTCAAAACAAGAAAATACATATACACATTTGGTCAAAAAGGATCCAATAAGCATTATTATATTAACCATATCGTGGGCCCAACATCACCCCCACACCTAAAATTTTACAGGTCCCACTGCAAACAAAAATAAATTTCCCCTCATGGCTAAGCTTGTTGAGGAGGATCAGCTTTAGAAGCTTCTCCTTCTTGCTATGAAGATTTTGTCTTATGCCTCTTGTGTTGCTTCAATTGTGCCCTGAGGTTGCAGTTGCCTTTAGTCATCTTGTCAACCAACCTTTAAATGGAATTCACCTTTGCTTGGAGGACTGCATTGTCATGGTGAAGATGTGTGTCCATAGTCTTCCTATCTTCCAATTGTTGTAGCAGCTGAAAATTCTCTTGTTGTAGTTTCTTAATGGTTGGAGCAGGATCAGATATCTCGGAGGAAGGCTTAGATCCTTTGAAATATGTAGAAAGTATATTAGTCTTAAGATCTGGGGCAGGAATCGATGAGGTAGGGGTAATAGGGGATTGATGAGGAGAAGTAGGTTCATATTTTGTCTTTCTTTGTGGCTTCAGTTCATATACAGACACTTCCCTAAGTATTTTGTGAGGACTCTCGAGATCAGAGGACACTTGGATAGGGTCCGAAATAGTCAGGAGTTCTGCATAAGGTTTTCCTCTTGTGCTCCGGGTACTTTTTCGAAAAGGTCCTCTATCGAATCGATTAGCTCCTCTCCTATTTGTGGGAACTGTAGGAAAGTCTTGTTGAATTACTTCTTGTAGATTCTTGGGTGTAGGATCAAGAGATATTGAAGGCATATGGAGATTAGCAATAGGCTTCTTGGTCTTTTTTCCCGATGAGGTTGCAGGGGTTTCAACAAGCCTCTTGGATTTTTGTTCTGGTAAATAAATGGCTTGTGCATGAGGGTTTGGAGTCCTTGGAGAGTGGTATTTTGATGGAGAAATAGTCCTTAGATCCAATGTCTTTTTGCTAGTCTTGATTGTTAAGTGAGGCTTTGAAAATTGATAAATGAATGCATCCCAAGTTTTCCCTTGTTTTTCTAATTCAACTAAAACAAGGAGTTTGATAAGGCCATGGTGAAAGAGGTTTTTGTGCGGGTTGGTTACATTATTCCTCACTTGAAAGGACATCTTCTCCAAGCTCTTTAAAAACTAGAAGGGAAAATTCAATGATTTATTGAACTGAAATTGGGCTAACAATCGAAAGTGACAAGATTTAAAAGCGGAATATCTACCTTCACATGTGATCAACATGGTTATGACTATGAGAGG
Organism: Picea mariana; assembly: GCA_032191745.1. NCBI lineage: Eukaryota > Viridiplantae > Streptophyta > Pinopsida > Pinales > Pinaceae > Picea > Picea mariana. The sequence continues at coordinate 6,763 of JASDQU010713398.1, forward strand.
GTTGATCAACTCCTCTTTTATCCACTCCTTGGAGTATCCTTTAGCTCCAAAGATGTTCTGGAATTCTTTTTTAAAAACCTTGTTATAGCTTGATTGCAGCAGCTGGTGGTTTTTAAACCATCTATCTCCCACTCTTGGAAGCTTCATGGTTGCGGCTATGGATTCCTCTGAGACCCCAAAGGTGAGAGACCCCACACGTGTTGTATTTCCATAAAAACTGAGGGCAAATTGCATTGAGATGCCATCGTCGTGGCCCTGCAAGTGGGACAAAAAAAACCCCCAGCCTGCGCGCAAAAATACTTCCCTGCACTGTGCAAACTCAGGGATGGCGAAAAGATCTACATAGTGTTAGCGTTGCCATTTTTATTTTCCTTTGTAAGAGTCAGTTTTAGGTCATGTTGCGACCCATGCATCCAACCATGTGAAGTTAGGTATGTAGCACCGCGAGGTCAAAGTCAACAAGTGGTGGTTTGGCCCTTGAAAATGGGAAGGGATGTCAAAGTTGAAACTCGTATAAATGGTACAGGTATGTCTTTTCCAAGAGAGTCGAGCCCCATTGGGAAACCTGTTTCTACGTGCCTAGGTCGATTCAAGTTGTTAATGGAAATCACATCAGCAAGTACAACAGTTATTATCAGTTCATAATGAAGGCCGAGGGAATGAAAAATTGCGGCATTCGTATCATGCATGCCCAACAAACCTTATCACTTATATCCTACACACGGGGATTTGCCATGGAAAACCTGCAACTCGACTTGGAACATCTCGTCGCCATGAATTCATTTTCCTTTAGCATGATTTCCTCTCTTGTAAAATTCATTATAAATCTTGGACGTTCGTCACTCTCTCTGGTCGCAAAACCAGGCATGGACTATGTTTACATTTTCACTTGCAAGTCTAGTTTGTTCAAAGTTTCCCCCCCTGTGCGTTCACTGCATATACTGCGCACATAATACACATTTGTTGTGCCATGGTGACCTATCAAAGAACAAGGAAAGGTGCGCGGAGCAGTAGAACTGCAAGGTCCGAGCCCTAAAAAGACTGGGAGTTGTTCCCACCTACGACGAACATCCCCAAAGACGTGAAAGGAACTATTCTCTTACCTACAAAGAAGACCAGATCAAATCGTGTAGAGTCTGAGGTGGAGGGAATCACACAGGAAGGGAAAACAGTAGGAACCCCCTCTCCCCAAAAAAAAATGCCTCGGAGGAGGGGCAGGGAGAGAAAAAAACAGGAGATCATGGAAGATTGAGTTGCAGAAGAGTCGTGCGTCAGATTAGTAACTGAAGAACTACTCAAATGCACCATCCGGCTAAAACCTATTGGGGGATTGAGCCACAAAGACAAAAGAAGAAAAAGGAAAGCGAATATCATGGGAGCAAATGAGCAAGAGCCATCTCAGCAACTGAAGCAAGCAAAGCTGGCTATCACCGTGCTCTATCAGGAAAACATGGAATTAAGGTGACAACTAGCGACAAAGGCTACGAAAGCGTCAAAAACGCAGGGTCGCGAAGGGAACATGGCATGGTTGAAAAGGAATCTTAGAGAGGCGCAAGAAACCATTGTACAGTTGTGAGAAACACAGAGGCTGATGGAAGAAAGGCATACGAAATATTCCAAAGAATGCAAAACGACCGAGAAGGAAGCCTGTGTAGCCCTCACCAACGCGCAAGAAAAATGAGTCTAGCTGGCACCCGTCTCTGCACCCACAAAGGATAAGACAAATATTGGCAGTTTTGAATGATACGTTTCTCTAAAGTACACTACCATTTTGATAATGGCCATGATGATCTAACAACTGCTTCTTGCATGGAGTTCCCTAGCAAATGATCACATCACAAAAATCAAAGCCATAATCAGAGACAACGAGCTCCCGATAGACACCTATTCACTGGGACACCTGCTCAAAGGGACACAGCGACACATATTTTCTCCATACCAAAGCCTGACCGATGATCAAATCCCCGTGGCGAACCTACGAGCAGTCATAAGTAAACAGGCATGATTATTTTCTATTTTTTAGAAAGCACTATGCGAAGAGTCTCCAACGCATGTTGCTCAGTTTTCCTAGTTCTAAGGGTTCGCAGTTAGGAATAAGTGTAGCCCAAGCAGTTCCCTCGTTTATATATTTCATCTTTTCAATGTAAGCGAGTTTGGTTGGAAAATGTGGTAGACAACAACTATTGTGTGTAATCTGATTTTTGACCGGAATCTAGTTGTAATAGTTGGATGTATTGTGCTTCTTTATTTGCGTATGTGCTTTCATGTTATCTTTAGTTCATATCTCTTTCTGTCTATTTCAGAACGAATTATCGAACCTGCGGATTCGTTGTACAGTGCCCCTTGTTCGCACCAGTTAGACAAAACGTTTTCCTCTAAAGCTAACTCTGAATTCATCCACAGCAGTGCTTCTGAGTTAATTCCTGTAATTTCTCCCGCCACACACTATGGTTTTACACTGAAGGTTGCTACTCGCCTAGCCTTATCCTCTCAAGTTCATTCACTGAGTCATTTTCCCCGTCTCTTCCTCAAACTGACCCCATATCCCAAGTCTTACTTTCCTACGCCAATATAACCAAAACCCATCATATCATAGGTGTTAAATATAGCCATTGTTTTCAAAGTCATATCCTGCATGGAGATCGCGCCATTTCCGAGAGAGCCCTCTCTAGACCCGAAATGCTAGTTTCGGGTCTCAAATTTGGTTGAAAAAGTTACCTTCGTTGTTTGTTTATCAACCGAACATATTTACAGGGTGCTAACATTTTGGCGTCGCTGCCAGGGATGAAATTGAATAGATTTTGCCTGGGAGAACAACAAACGCTGCAATTTGGCCCCTGAGGGTAACAGAGGGACAAACATCCATACTGGTTGAAAACCCTTACCCTGGTGACTCTAGTCCAAACAAAACAGTAACTCCAAGTAGCACCATTCAGGAAACCTGGCTACAAAGATGATTTACACCAGAGCGAATCCTGACCCAAACCCCTTGAAGCCTATGAACGACCCCGAGAAGATCCTGCACAAGGCTAGAGAGCAAGCACCATACCTGTTCTACTACCTGGACAGAAGCCTGTCCTTGCCCAAAGATGGTGCGCAGATCATTGATGACTTGGATTTTGACACATTCTTCGAGCAAACATTGTTCAAGTCGAAGATAGAAACCAGTTTGGACGAGACTGTTTTTGACCCAAAAAAATTCCAAGCCCTAGTATCAAGTAATATCCCTAAGAATTTGAATCCTCCTAGGGCTATGGCTGCCAGATTCTCTCCCCTCATCCTTCTTGCCCAATTGCATGACTTGCCTCAAAACTATAGCCAGAGGATCAGGCTCTACGACGCTGAGGGGAATGTTTATGCTCAGAGGCACCTGGATTGGTTTAACAATTTCATCGACCTAGAGGAGGTGGACTATGCAAATGAAAAAATGAGGTTGTTTACGCAAATCCTTTCGGGAGATGTAAGAAAATGGTTCAAATTCCTCCCACCCACGAGCATTTGGGACTTTGCCGCATTCGAGACATCATTCCTAGATAAATGGGGGGACAATAAAAACCCTTTGCAGTTGCTAACACAATACAATAACATGAAGAAAGCACCGAAAGAAACGGTGCAGAAATTTTCAACCCATTTTTTGAAAGTGTACAACTCGATCCCTGCAGAAGTTAAGCCGTCCCCCGACGCTGTGCAGTTGCAGTACGCTGATTCCTTAGAAAATGATTTTTCCCTGTTGTTAAGAGAAAGAAGATCAGTGAATCTAGATTCTATAATGAGTAATGTTGTTGAAGTCGAAGTAAACATGATGGCATCATGAAAAATAAAACCAAGGTTCAACTATGGAGATAAGAGACCCCAGGGAGATGCACATCCATCGACATCGCGGTCCTCAAACGATAAATTGGACATGATGATGAAGACCATGGAGAATTTGATGGAGTGAATTTCCATGGGAAACAGACCAGTGGCCTGAGAACAGAACGACCCACCTCCTAGGAATCATAACCTTAGAAGGGGTCAAATCCCTCAGATCAGACAGAGAGTACAAAAAGAGAAAAGGGATCAAGGCGACCAACAAATGATACCTCCTTTCCATAAAAACCATGTGGATGAGGATTTCGACCAGAAATTCGACGACCAGTTGCAATGTTGCGATGACCAAAACATGCGCGTCTTCTTGACAAAGAGTGAGCATGATCGGTATATGAGCGGAAACAAAGACTTTGTGCCAGAGGTCGATGATGATATGATACTTGAGATAAATGATGCGCTATCTTGGGAGATGGAAGAGTTCAGGAAAGGTTATCAAAACACCATCATGTAGTTCCAGAAGAAGTACAACCTCTGGAGCAAAGACATGCCTACCGAGTCACAACAAACGAACCCCATAAGGAAGCCTCTGGTGGATACCCCTTCCACAAGCCAACCAAGGTCAGACAACACAGCCAAGGATGCGACATAGAAAGCTAAGTCGAAGGAGGAGTTCCCCAAGAAAGCTCCGGAGATAGGTCGGGAGGCGAGTGGAAAAGAGGTAGAGAAAACTTGTCCCCCTTTCAATTTTGAACACGATATGGCCAAAATAAAAATCTTTGTCTCATTCAATGAATTTATTGGAAAGGGAGAGTATCGGGAACAAATCATTAAAATGCTAAAAATGGGGGGGACCCCCGATACTCTGAATATTCAAGACGATCACCCTCCCATCCTTTTTGGTCAGCACATTGAAGAGACAAGTGATGCTGAAGACATCCCCCCTTTCTATGTCAGACTGAAGATCCATGACATGAACCTGCATAATGCCATATTGGATTCTGCGGCGTCGCACAACCTCATGCCAAAGGTGATCATGGATGAACTAGGTTTGGATGTCACCAGGCCATACAAGGATATTTTCTCCCTTTATTTGAGGAAAGTCAAGTGTTTAGGCCTTATCAAAGACCTAGTTGTATTTTTGGCTCAAATCCCCACTAAGAACATGGTCATGGACGTGGTCGTCTCAAACATACCCCCAAAATTCATCATGTTGCTCTCAAGGTCGTGGGATGCAAATTTGAAGGGAACATTGCAGATGGATGTGTCGTACGCCATTATCCCTGTTTTTTTCCACGACAGAAGGTTGTATAGAGAAGTGCTGCTGAAATACATGGTAAGAAGCAATACACAGCCACACAATCATCCCATATATGCCTTCAATACTGAGGTGGGTTCTTCTATATTCTACAATGACCTGAGTTTCGAGGAGGAAGAATCGACCGCCATCATAACAGCTGACGAGAAGACCGCACGGGAAACAACTGAATGTTTCGACCCAAAAGACCACACGAAAAACAGGGTGTGGAACATGAGTTTTGACCGCGGGGTCAGCAGAGAAGGAGTTGGGTTTGGCATACGGGTGAGCCCCCCTGAAGAAAGCACAAAGTTGTGCTCATACAAGCTTGCGTTTGAATGCACTAACAACATGGCCGAGTATGAAGCACTAATATTGGGCTTACAGGTTCTAAAATAATTGGGCGTGCAGAAGATAGCAGTGCGCAGAGATTCTGAGCTGATCATAAATCAAGTAAAGGGTGTATATCAGACCAAACACCCCAGGTTGAGAGCGTACAGAAATTTGGATTTGGACCTCCTCGAAGGATTCTCAAAATATGACCTGTCTACTATACCCAGAGAGAAAAATCAGATTGTCGATGCCTTAGCCGCCTCGGCCTCGGTTATTAAGATCCCCATCTTCCCAAACAAAAAATATGAAATCAAGGTCAAGCACAGGTTGACAGCTCCCGATAATATCAAACACTGGCAAGTGTTTGATGATGACAAACAGGTGGATAGATTCCTCCTTATGAGAGACGAGTTCGCTAATACAAACATCGATAAGGAATGTTGCGGTGACGAATATGAGAGCATGGATGCACACAGTAACAATGAACCTTTCCAAAACCAGATCGCGGGAAGGGACATAATACAATTGAAAAATAATATTATTCCAAATGGGTTGGTGCCGCTGGAAAAGTTATTTGATGAAAATGATGTGGCTAAAAACCCTAATATCACTGCAAGTGAAGAAGATGTGGAATACTGCAACATCGGGACTAAGGAGAACCTGAAGATGGTGAAATTATCCAAGACACTCAGTCCAGAGGTCAAGCAGGACTACGTAAATCTCATGAAAAAGTTCTCGGACGTTTTTGCATGGAGCTACGATGACCTGAAAGTGTATGACACGAAAGTGATCGAACATGTTATCCCTCTCAAGGAAGATTAGAAACCTTTAAAAAAAAAGCTGAGACAGATGAATTCCATGTTGTTGTTGCTGATCGAGAAAGAGGTAAAAAATATTTTCGACGCTAAAATTATTGTTTCTCTGAGGTTCTCTAAATGGGTAGCTAATCTGGTACCTGTAAGAAAGAAAAGCGATGAGATAAGACTATGTGTAGACTTCTGAAATTTAAACAAAGTATCTCTCAAGGACCACTACCCCCTTCCTAAAATGGACTACATCCTGCAAAAAGTGGTGGGGTCCCAGAAGATGTTTATGCTGGACGGGTTCTCAGGATATAATTAGATCATGATCCTCCTGGACGACAAAGAGAAAATGACTTTCACAACTCTGTGGGGAACGTTCATGTACGCCAAGATGGCGTTCGATCTGATGAGCGTGGGAGCCACTTTTTAGAGGGCCATGGACATCGTGTTTTCCAATGAAAGGGAAAAATTCATCGTGATTTATCTGGACGACATCATTGTGTACTCTACCTCTGACAAACAGCATCTTGAGCACATGAAGAGAGTTTTCCATAAGTGCAGAAAATTGGGCATATCACTGAATCCAAAGAAGTCTCACTTCGCGGTAGAAGAAGGAAATTTGTTAGGGCACATCATTTACAAAGAGGGCATTAAGATAGACCCTAGCAGGTTTGAAGGGATCCTGAAGATCAGCGCCCCGCGCAGTAAAAAGGATGTACAATATTTCCTAGGAAAGGTGAACTTTTTTAGGAGATTCTTCCCAAACCTAGTGGAAATCATAAAAAACATAACTTGCATGCTCAGGAAGGGAAACAAGATCAAGTGGAACCCAGAGGCCAAGAAGTATTTTGAGGATATCAAAGTGGAACTGACAAAAGCTCCTATACTAGATAGCCCATATTTTATGAAATATTTCCTCTTGTTTTCATTCGCCTCGGAAGACACTATTGTCGGTGTGCTGCTACAGAGAGACGAATAGGATTTTGAAAAACCCATAGATTACTTCAGCTGGACGTTGTGCGACGCTCCACTAAGGTACGACATTATGGAAAAATGGACATACGCATTAGTGAAATCTTTGAAATAATTCAGGACATACATTTTTCACTCCCATGTCATCGCTTGTGTACCCAACAGTTCAGTAAAAGATATCATGACTCAACCTAATCTGAAATGAAGGAGAGGCAAGTGGATAGCATTCATGTTAGAATACGATCTTGAAATAAAGACTACAAATCTGATCAAAGGTCAAGGTCTTGCAAAGTTAATGGCACAGGTGGACTACGACGCTGTAGACATGAATTTCATTGTCGATCTGTCGGAATTCCCCCAAGAAAAAAGAACTGTGCGGGCACCTCATTAGTTCATTGATTCACCATGGTACGTGGACATCATCTATGTGATGGAAAATCTCCAGGCCCCTCCGAGCATGAGTAAGACCAAGGCCATATTTATCAAGCTTAAAGCAGCTAAGTTATGCATCCTGGACAACTTACTCTGTTGGAAATACCCTGGGGGAATATTGCTAAGTTGTTTGCTGGAAGACGAAACGAAGTGGGCCATACAATAATTTCACAAAGGAGACTGTGGAGGACACCACTATTGGAAGACCACCGCACAAAAAATCATGAGGGTTGGTTATTACTGACCTACAATTTTCACTGACATATATAAGGAGGTCTCTAACTACCATGAATGTCAGATTTTCGACGGAAGAAGAAAGTTGCAGCCCCTGCCACTAAATTTGATCTCAGTCGAAGCACCTTTCATGCAGTGGGCTATAGATTTTATAGGAGAGATAAACCCACCATCATCTACGAAACACAAATGGATACTCATGGCCATCGACTATTT
>JASDQU010713399.1:6920-20649 GCA_032191745.1 Picea mariana
TCAAACCAGACGGTATGGGAGCCTAACACTTTGGTCGAAGCAGAACAATAGGATTCCCCGACCATTGTATCGCAAACAACCACACCACAGGTTCCGAAAGAGAAAAGGCCTAGGCAAGATTTATCTCCACCTGTCACTGAGGTGTCACCAGAAGAATTTCATTTGCATACCAAGAGGTATAAAACCATTTCAGCTCCTGGCCCGACTGGGGAAAAAGAAGTCCCATCTACTACAGTGACCAAGGTTGATAGGCCACATGTCAGTGCAAGACTCCAACATATCATAACCTCAGCATTGCCAAAGAAATCTACAGATTCTTCGTTGACCACCCAACGAGGCAAGGTAGGATCGAAGCTGAGCATCTTTGAAAAGTATGAGCTAATCAAGAAAAGGAGCCAGACCCTGACCAACAGTACTTGCGCCCAATTCTGGAAGCAGATGTCGACTGCACAACATAGGCTGCTATAGGCATTTGACACCGAGAAGGGCATAATGCATATGGCATTCCTCCAAGCGCAGGTGCCAGATCCAAAGGTGATCACTGATTACAAAAGGGCCACCTTTGAATTCCATATGAAGGATGTGCATCCGGTCGATCAGATGGATCTGCACAAGCAAACAGGGGAAATGGTTTTTTCTACGCTAGCGCGTGCTTCCACTACTGTGTCCAAATTGCAAGTGTCCCTGAACAACGTTCAAACACAACTGAAGTTAGAGAAGATATTTTCCTTTGCCAAGGACAACAGAATCAAGACTTCGGAGGAACTGGTCCTCAAGATCAGTTACGATCCTTCGAACGTGAAAGAAGCCGAGGAGATGATTAAGAAGAAAAATGCTGACATAGCCTCCTTAAGAAAACAACTGAAACTACCCCCAATAGAAGATTCACAGGCGAAGGAGCTAGCAAAGAAAGAAGGAGAAAATGATGAAATGCTCAAACTACTCATGGAGCAGAATGCACAACTAAAGCAAATGGAAGTTGAGATGGAGAAGCTGGTGAAAGAGAAAGAACAACTAAAGCCAATGGAAGTCATTCCATTGAGTGCCATTCCAATTTCAGGAGTGAGCGCAGNTCCTTCAAACGTGAAAGAAGCCGAGGAGATGATTAAGAAGAAAAATGTTGACATAGCCTCCTCAAGAAAACAACTGAAACTGTCGCCAACAAAAGATTCACAGGCAAAGGAGATAGCAGAGAAAGAAGGAGAAAATGATGAAATGCTCAAACTACTCATGGAGCAGAATGCACAACTAAAGAAAATGGAAGTTGAGATGGAGAAGCTGGTGAAAGAGAAAGAACAACTGAAGCCAATGGAAGTCATTCCATTGAGTGCCATTCCAATTTCAGAAGTGAGCGCAGCGTCAGTGATAGAAGTCCCATCCACGACTCCACTAAAATCCCTGGAAAAGACAACTGACTTGGATAAATCTATGGAAAAGATGAACCTGCAGGAAACAGAGATCAACAAGCTCAAAAAGGAGATTGAGAACCTTCAAGAACTCAAATCTTCCTTTCAGATCAACCTCTCCAAGGAAAATCAGGTGTCAGACCAGCTCAAACAAGAGTTACAATAGCTCCAGAAGCAAACAGTGGCAGGTAAAACTTTGGCTGAGGTTAAAGAAAGTGTCTGAACAGACATCACCAAGTCCATGAACCATGGGGTACAAAGATTTTTTAGTAAGATTGAGGCTCTACAGAAGAAAGGTCTTCCTGGTCTGAAGGTAATCAATGACAAATTGATGACACTCCCAGACTACAAAAAGAGACTGGCTGATGTGGCTAAGGATAGTTCAAAGTTTGCAGGAATTCAAGGCAGCATCACTGGCAAGGCATTTCTAGATGCGCTTCAGTGGAACATCAGTATTCAACATGAAATTCGATACATCTTCATCACCAAACCTACCTTCGCCAAATACGCAGAAATGGATGAAGTTTATCGAAGGCTACTCAAAGTCAACATGCCCAGTCATCTTCGATGGGAAGAACTCTGTGATCTGATCGAGTAGCATATGAGCTATCCCAACCTAGTCATTTGTCCAGTTAGCTGAGGTCATGCAGAGGCCTCACCAACGGTCCACCCAGAAAACAGCATGTAGTTGTGACACATCATCAAGCAGTTCCTAGATTTATGAAATTTGTTAAGTTAGTTAGGCTAAAAATAGATTTAGCACGTCCTGGTCATTAATGACAGGATCGTTTGTAATTTTGAGTTATAAATACTTCATCTTTCAAAGTATTGAGGGTTGTGATCCTCACGCCCTACAAGCTATCAGATTGTAATATTTTTGAAGAGATCTACCATTAATACAAAGAGGCACTTTTACAGGATTCTTGTGTGTATTCATTGGTGATGTTTTTTTCTCTACGTTGAATGTTATTCTCACTTTGTTATCATACTGTTTTCTAAATCTAATCTTTAGGAGTAACGAACGTTGCAGGATTTATCTCGTATACCCTGTTTCTGACACAAAATATTTAAGCATTCATCTTCTCATTTTACAATAAAGAAATTATTAACTGCTTCTTTGTTGTAATTGTCTTCTCATCTTTTCTACTATTCCCCATTTATGCTTCTAAAGAATCCAGTGATTATATTATCTCGCCCCGTGAAAGGTTCCTTTGTTTTTTTGGTTCTGATTTTATCTTTACGACACAGACCCCATAGCCCAATGGATGTGTAAACTATCTCAACCAACTCAACAAACACTACGACACAAAATCGAATTATCTATTTATCTAGCCTAATATTTTAAAAAATTGAAACATATCTAAATCAATATAGAGAGATCCCTCTCTGAAGTTGGAAGGGCTAGATCCCAGCTTCAAAAGCAGTTGGATAAATTTACCTCTCGTAGATTTCTTCTTCTGAACAACCTCTAGGAAATTTACAGAGCACTAACATGGTCGACAATTCTCAACTGGAAAATGAGAATATCGGTATCGTAATGTATTCATCCCTTATGGGTACCTTCAACTTCATGGCACCGATTCACCATGTTTATGCCATGTCCAGTAGGCCCGTTTCATCAGAGAGGTTCGTTCCTTTCCACACTTCCTATTTTAATGATCCTTGGACCCTACCTTCCTCAACTACCTCTTGTGAAGGTTAGTCACATGATGGAATGGCCATACCACTATCGGCAATGGATATATCATATACAGTTGTTCTTGACTCTTCCGTCGATATCGATCCTATTACCTCGCAGATGAACGAGGAGGGTCCTATTCTTAATCCCATGTGGGCCACTTCATCATCGTGTTCAAACGACTACATCGATGAGAATTTTCCCTCTAATGAAGCTATCATCGAAGCCATGAATGGTTCTGACAAACCTTGGGATGGTATACATCATCGCTCTTAATTTCTCCTAGATCTTGATAGAATCGAACAATATGACTTTCGATCTACTCTGAGCGAGATAGTCAGTCACACCATATTTCCACTTGATATGCATGACATTTATTTCGAATGAAATATGGTGAGTATCTCTCCTACCATTGCAATTGATATCTCTCGTACACCTGGCAAGATTGAAAATGTACACATCGGTATGGATTGTTCGCCAGAAGAAATCATGATCTACACCGAGCTCTTCAAGGAATTGTGAGATGTATTTTCTTGGTCATATGAAGATATGCCAAGAATTGACCCTCGAATTTTCAAACATGAGATTAAAACTTACCAGGATGCTAAGTCTGTTCGACAACGTATTAGAGCTGTCAATCCCCAGAATGCCCCTGCTATTAAGGCAGAGGTAGAGAAACTACTTAATGTTGGCTTTATCTACCTGGTTCCCTTGACTAAATGGGTATGCAATCCCATTCCTGTGAATAAGAAGCAAGGAACCATCCGTGTATGCATGGAATTGCATGACTTGAACAAAGCCTGTCCTAAACACAACTGCCCAACACCTTTCATCATTCAAATTCTCTATGAGTGTGCGGGAAGTGAGGTTTTTTCTTTCATGGATGGACTTTTAGGTTATAACCAAATTCAAATTAAACTCAAGTATCAACATAAGATGACATTTATTTTTCCTTGGGGTAATTTCGCATATCGGAAAATGCCTTTCAGCCTTAAAAATGTCAGAGCAACCTTCCAACGTGCTATGACCTTTGCATTCCATGATCTTAAGCATATAGTTGAAGCATATATTGACGATCTTGTTGCTCACTCTCGTAAGAGAGTGGCTCACCCTAAGCACCTTCGGCTAGTTTTTGAAAGATTCCATCATTATAGAATTAGATTGAACCCTCATAAATGCATCGTTTGCGTTAGGTCCGGACGTCTTCTAGGATTTTTAGTCTATGAGACTGGGATCATGGTGGATCCGTTAAAGGTTGAGGAAATACTTCAATTTCCTCCCTCACACACTATTCGACAACTTCAAGGTTTATAGGGGAAAGCTAACTTTTAATGTTGGTTTATAATAAACTATGCCAATATTACTAAGGGTTTCATGCATCTTTTGAACAAGGACACCCCTTTTATCTGGGATGAGCTAGCCTAGGAATCCTTCGATGCTTTGAAGAAATCCTTGGTATTGACGCCTCTATTGAAGTCTCCCAACTACAGTATGGATTAATTGATTTATATCACCGCGTCCGAAGAGACGATTGGTATGGTTTTGGTTTAGGAGGATTATGAGCTCTGCAAGCATGTCATCTACTATCTTAGTCGAAACATAGTCAGTCTTGAGCTCAAATATTCTCACGTCGAAAATATAGCTTTGGATGTCGTCCACATAGTCCAACTATTACACCATTATATATTTCTTTGAAAAACTACTGTGGTTGTCGATGTCAATCCATTTCAATGTGTCCTTACTAGGCGTATTATAGGGGGGAATATAATAAATGAATTGTCATTTTACAAGAATTCGATCTCCATTTCGCTTCTACGAAATCCAAGAAATCGCTAGTCTTTGCAAAGTTAATATCCAACTTCCCATTATTGGACGAGGATTTTATTCATGTTGATTCTTTTACAGATGAACACATTTTCCTTGTCTCGTCATCTGACCCATGGTATGGAGACATTGTTATCTATCTTTAAACTTTGAAGTTCCCTCAGCATCTCTCACGAGATGACCGGCGATGTATACGATACCAAGCCAAGAATTACATTATCGTCGGTGACACTCTGTATCGTCGAGGAATAGATAATATCATGCATCATTGTTTAACTCACGAAGAAGCTGAGTCAGTTCTAAATGATTTCCACAATGGGGATTGCGGTGGTCATCTATTCGAGCTTGCGACAGCCCAAACAATTTTGTGAGTCAGTTATTTTTGGTCATCTACCCTTAAATATTGTGTTGAAGCGGTTAAGAAGTGGCACCCCTACCAGGTGTTCACTTGGAAAATGTGCTCGCATCCAACCCCTCTCCATCTAGTCATTATCGTCGGTCCCTTCACCAAGTGGCGGGTGGAATTTGTGGATTGCAACCGAACTTCGACTAGGGGGCATCAACACATTATCGTGGTTGGAGACTACTTTAATAAGTGAGTTGAGGCCTGTTGGCAACGGTTTTGCATTTTTATCATTTCCTTACAAGCTGCCTACACAAGGGTTTTGAACCCTCAATACTCATTGCATATCATTAAAACAAAATGACACTATTATCTTGTGCATTCACACACCTGCCTTTTGTTTTCATTTTCACGACTGCAAGCGTGAAAACCTTGGGTTGCAAGTCATATCGATGGCATTAAAATCATCTTTGGATTATTACAAATCTTTTTGTTTATGTCATCATGGCTCTTTTACCTCTAACTCAATAATGGTCACACATTTGGCAAGACACCAAACCTTTATTCACTTTGCATTTTTGTTAATATGGATGTGATTTCAATTTGTAAGTTCATGATGCAATGAGTTCTAGTGTTTTTGATCGAATCCTTGATACAATGATGGTATGATATTCTATTGTCTTTGATAAAATCCCTTGGTGCAATGGTTTCATGAGAACGCATTAACATTGTGATTAAATCCATGGTGCAATGGTTGATGTAATGGTTTCTTTGAATCATACAAAGACTATTGTTGATTTAATATATGGACCAATTGTTGGTTATGAACACTATGGTTTTTAAATAATTATTCAATTTTTGGTCAAAATATTTTGGTTATGTATGTTATGGCTTGCGATGACTATGTGAATAATCCATTTGATATTGGCTTACAATGTTTTGATTGTGATTTGAATGAATCTGTTACCAAGGTGTCATTGTTTGTGCTTGCCAGAATGAATGTTTTGCATGGTTTCCACCACCCTCGCATGCATAGGCATTAAACGTATGCCTTGCATCTCAGGCTACCTCTATTTGTTTTGAGGAAACTTTGGGAATTGGTCCTGTGTCTACCCTGTTTAACCTCTTCACGTTTTACCCTGCTGACTGTGTGCTCTCTCCTATGGCTCTTGTAGTGTGAATTTAACCCCGTATTGCCTCCCATAGACACGTTTTTGAGTGAGTGATTCTGGGCAAACGGTTTTGAATCCGATCAAACCCTTGAAAACCCAGAACCGAAATTAGCCCCTTTACCTTCATCATGAGCGATTTCCTCAGAAATTGGGTTATTACAGAGATCTAGCTCGTCCTTTACAAGTCAAATTTCAGATCTTCTCCATGGCTGAAAGGAGTTTTTTGGTCTATTTGCAAGTGTTGAAACATCTGTGACTTCTCCAAGCCTCTGCATTAGCATCCCACAACACCCCTCTCATTCATCCAACCATGTGTGTCAGCCTCCCACTGTGAACTCTTGATCAATTCAAAGGATATTCAACCAGTCTGCCAGCAAGTTTTGCATCTACAGGACATGTGATTTTTAATAGAAAAAGCGTGTAAGCTACAGCCATCATTCGATTTGATTTCACAATGGCTGGTATGATTTTGTTTAATTTTAGCATGATTCTATCTTTCTTAAATTAGAATAAATGAATTGTTGGCTCAAATCACATTCATTTCTGTCTGTTTTGAATTAGCATTCGATTATGTTTGTTTTGAATTAGTATAAACGATTTGGTTTGCTAGATCGCATACATTTCTATTACCATTGAATTGATTCAATACGATTTTGTTTGCTTTGAATTAGTAAAGGATTTGTTTGATAAAATCGCATAGATTTTTGTTATGGTTGAATTGATTCAATATGATTTTGTAGCTAGTCATAAAATTTCGATTTTTTGTTGATTTCACAATTAAAACAGTATCTAAAATTGTTTTCTCTTGCCCATCTACAGATACACATGAATTTCATTGGGAATTAGATCTGTTGTGGCAGTTCAGAGCATGTTTTTGTTACATAGTTTTGGTTTAGGTTGTTAGTCTTAGGCAGACATAGGAATCTGGGAGATTGTTCCCAAATTTTTGGCAAACAGTTTTGATATTTTCCACAGGGAATGTTTCACCCTGTGGCCTTTAAATACTTGTTATTTTTTGTAAACAACCCATCACTGTTGGGAGAAAAAAGACTATGGACTTATGATGATACAGACTCGAATGGAAGTGGATCTTTTGTAACATATTTAGCTTTCAATTTATCATACTTTCGTTCAAGTTTTGTGCATTTTAATTTGTGATCAAGTTATTGACTACTTTAGATGTCAAGACTTGTTACAGTTTGATGCGTTATGACTTAAATTTTGTCCATATCTGATGTATCTCATTTTACGCACAACAATTACTCTGTTTTAATTTAATTAATAGAAGGTTAATCTTCTTGGTTAAATGAGCAGTCATGCACAAATCTTCGCACTGGGATTTATCTAAATGTGATGGTCTTTGAAATATAAGATTGTTGTTGTTTTATGTCTTTTTTGTTCTGTCATTTGTATTCAAAGAACATTGTTGCTTCCTGTTTACGAGAAGCTTGTGGAAAATCGAGTGCGGGTTTCCCCCATCGAACAACTAAATCGGATACTATGCACGGGAAAAATTGGAAAGCGTTACTACAGGTTAGTGTGTTAGTGCTCTTTAATTAGTTTAGTTAATATATAAATTTCTTGTAATCTGAACGCCTCTCACTGTTCATCTCTATAGTTCAAATTTACAGTTAGGATTGTTATGTTATTGCTTAGCTTAGATAGTTTTCATTTTATCCCTTTCTCATAAAAAATTATAAAAATAAAAAATGATAGCTTCGTTGTCATAAGACAACTTACAAATGATTTTGCAATTTTGATTAAAATTTGTATTCTGTAAATGTTGTACATATTTAATCAAGATTTAATTGCATTGATAGCTGAACATTTTAATAAGTAGAATTATTGTTGTATGATATTAGTTAGTAAACTGTATATTTAGTTTTTCAATTTGTATATAGTCTGTTGTAGTTGTTTTTTTTCACTTAGATTAATTTATTTAGCTTAGTTTTTCTTTCATTTTCCTAGGACTTAGATCGGCCAACAGAGCCGCTAAACCCGTCGGAGTGCATCATCCTAAATGGCTTGGGTTATTTAGACAACCCCGGACTGGAGCCACCCCTCCAGTTGATGAGCGTTCAATTTCACCTGTCAACAAGGCCATGCCTACAGTTAAATCTGAAGGGAAGAATGTCACCTTCTTCATATTCAATCAAATTATTGCCATGTTCGGAATCCCGAATGAGATTGTCACTGATCATGGCAGTCACTTTTAGAATGAAATGATGGAAGAGATAGCATCCAAGCTGGGGTTTAAGAATAGTCATTCTTCCCCTTACTACCCCTAGGAAAATGGACAAGTAGAGGATGTCAACAAGTATCTCAAGACCATTTTGCAGAAAATTGTTAGCCAGAACAAATCTGACTGGCATATTATGCTATATCCCGCACTTTGGGCATATTGATCCTCAGTCAATACTGCCACCAGATTTTCTCCCTTCCAGTTAGTACATAGTGTGGAGTCGATATTACCTATTGAATGTGAAATCCCTTCTCTTCGATTGGCAGTCGTGCTCCTCCCTGACACTTCCAATCTCAAGAGACGCCTTGTACACCTAGAGAGCCTTCATGAGTAACGTCGAGATGCCTCTACGACTATCAAAGTGAATAAAATACGTCTCAAGGTCCAATACAATAATTCTGTCTATCCTCAGTTGTACACTGAGGGTGACTTGGTCCTTTTATATGATCAAGCCAAAGAACCGCTGGGAGAAAGCAAGTTCAAACCCATGTGGCATGGTCCCTATATCGTGCGACGTGTCTTAGAAAAAGGATCCTATGAATTAGAGGATTATGAAGGAAACATGTTGGCTAAGCCTGGGAATGGGCTCTACTTGAAAATATATTACGCTTGAGCTCCAATATTGGGCGTAACTCTCTGTATACTAATGTAATTTAGTGTATATATATTTTCCCTTTATTTTTGTCTTCAACTTGCTTATCAATTTTTACCTTGTTTGGCAGATTTCAATGGAGTCTTCTATTTACTTAGGATTCATAGACGGAGCCATTCATCATACACAAAACTTTGCTTCCATTGCTTGGGTGGTTTACTCACCCTAGGGTCTACTGGTGTCTTCAGGTGGTGTATGCCTAGGGCCATCCATGAATAATGTGGCCGAATATAGCATCGTTATAGAAATTTTGCACGATGCCATTTCACTTGGTATTCTCTCTTTGGAGGTTCTCCTAGATTTTCAGTTAACAGTATGTTAGTTGAACGAAATTTAGCATATGCGCGACCCTACATTACTCTGATGATTTCTTCGAGTACGCATTTTAGAATGATAGTTTGATTTTATTACTTATCATCACATACCTAGGACTTCTAATTATGTATCTGATGCTTATGCTAATTTAATTTTCGATTGACATTTGTCACATAACTAAAGCATATAGAATATTCTCATCGATGTACACATTGTAATATAAGTAAAGACGAAGAACCATGTTTTATATATATTTCAAAAAATATGATGTTTATAGTACAAAATTGGGGCCAACACCCTCAATACACATATACAACCGATAATAAAAAATCCACGACATCTGCACATGTGGTGCCAGATGTGTGTCATGATAAAAAGACTACGTCGTTTGCGAGACGTCGAAAGAGTCGCACCCAATATTTGGGCACACCAACCACCTACCATTGCATGGCCTTCGACAGATCCTCTACCTAAACCATCGGAATCCTATGTCTGAAATGAGACAGGTTTCCCTACATGTTTTGAAGGACTCTCTCTGCTTCTCCTCCCATTGTCTCATCTCCCCGGTACCTCCTACGATGTCATGGAATTTCGTCCGACTGTCGCGGACATACATCTATGTCACACACGTGTCTAGTTAGTACTTAAACATCATCCAAAAATATTTTTGTTTTCCTATACAAAAATACAAAAAAATGAAATATTTAAAAACTTTGTTGTACCTATGTCCTCGTAGGCGATCCCTAGTGGAAATGGCATGCAAGGGTCCCCTCTAAAGTTGATCCCTACATATGGGTATTCATCCAGAGAAATGTCATGTCGTCTCCACCAGTAAAAGAAATAATCGTTGTAGGGTGTGGGCACCCTACCTCCCACTATCGTCTCATAACCTTGGTCCACCATGTCATGGCTAGATCATTAGGTCCTCAAGGAATGATCTCAACTCTAGGTCCCAAATCTAGAACCTGCTCGAAGAAAAAGCTACACAAGATGGAAGCAAACCTGAAGTTCCTCTTATCACCCTGTTTGCATTATGTCAACTGCCTCTTCATATTATCCAGTAGTGAGGTGCACCAATCATACACTATGGGTCTCAAACACTCTACGAAGTAGAACATGAGCAGCCTCGATGCCTGGTGCAATGAATCCGGTCCTACGATCTGGGTCAAAATGAGGACAAAAATCTTGAGGCTTAGTTGACTCTTGAACTTGTCGATCCCTGCTATATAGTGAGCATCTATGCACTCTTATATCTTCATACCGCTCCTAGCTCCCTAGGTTTTGAGTTTCACCACCTCACCCCGACGCGACAACCCCGTCAAGAAATATATGTCCTTGACTTCAATCCTTAATGGTTTCCCATCAAGGTTGAATCTCTCACTGTTTGGATCCCATTAATCCACGAGAAACTGTAGAAACCTTACTTGGGACCTCATCCCTTTGAGGTCCCAAAACTTGTATAACCTCCATCGTTTCAAGGCCATTTGGGCCCCCAGATCTCTTTCCGCAACAACATATACCTCCTCATGTTCCCTTTCCCTCCATATTAGCACCATCCTACTAGAGAAACATCACTTTTTGAGTTAGCAACCATCAAAAACTTTTTTTATGGACATATACACGGGTTGCAACATTCACAATCATGTATAGGGATGAGTATATGCTGGTTTTATTTCAGAAAACCGCGTATAACCACACGTATACATGACTCAATGAATGGTAGCCTGCGTACACCTAAATCTCTAATTTACGCCTTAAATAACTTAAAAATTGAAGCTTGAATGAAAAATGTAATCCACTAGAAATAAAGAGGAGGAGAAGAGGAATTACCTAGTCCAGACGGTCGCTAATTTTGTCACTTGTAGCTCCCGCAATCACCCGTTGAAGATTAGAGGTAATTTGGTCCAAAATTCACTATTTGGGTAAAAAATTCAAATGACTTAGTAAAATTTGGTTTTTGTTACTCTTTGTAGCAGGTTTTACCCACTTTACATAGTTTCAGATTGTATTTTCACCTAATGGACTAATACATCAGTGGATTGAGTTGGTTTTTGTAGTTTTCTCCAGGGATTCTTGTGGTTTTTAACATTATGTTGACCATTCATAACTACGGACAAGTATTTTCTCTACCCAACATATAGGATAGGTATCCATTCCATCATACACACTTGCATTATCCTATAACTGTCACTCATATGCCTTAGGTACGAACCCATTTTTTAGTGATACAGAACCCTCCATCCGTTACAAGACGTGTTGTTATCAAATGGTATAGACTTACCAAACATGGGTACCCTAGTTATATCCTCTGCTCCATTTGGTGCCCATGCAAAGATTTTTTTCGTAGGACCGGGAGTCCCTTATAGCTAATACATGAATTTATGTTGAGCCTCATTTCTCACTCATAAACATGATGACCTATACCTAGAGGACTTCCAGGCGAGTTTGCTTTAATCTCTTTTTTGATTCATTTTCAAAAATCAAAAAGATTGTCGAGTGAACTTGTCTCTTTTACACTCATAAATTGGATTTGAAAGGATGTCTATTTGTTACAAGTTTATCAATTTTTCAAACCAAGTATACTAACATTATGAAAAAGGACATTTTTTTGGCGTTAAGTTGTGATTGCATCTCATGCCCTTGCTTGCAGTATTGAGCCTATTGTCAGTTCTCGCTTTGCCTTATAAACCGTTTTCCTCAGCAATTTTGTATCCTCAACCAAGTAGAGCCTCATTATATCCTTTGAAACTTGACACCCTATACCCAAGAGGGAACATTCCCCCGAGTTTCCATCTCCCACATGCACCTCCTTGCATTTAGCATAGGTATGTTCCACTATTGGAACTAGTTTTTCTTACTTGCGACACTTGTTTCCTCCTCTGTATCATAGTGTTCATTTGACTATGAACAAACAAACAAAAAAATACGGGTAGGAAAGAAGTATTATCTTATATTGGAAGCAGTCGTGTCACTTTTGAAGAGAGCACAAAATTGTCGAGTCCACTTGTCATCATAATTTTGGTTTTAGCATGGCCTTAAGAAGTTGAACTCGTTACATAGAGTTTACTTCCCTGAATAGTTACTCTTCCAGTCCTTATGGAGAGTTTGATCGATGCCTCCATCATCTCATTGTTTCATCATTTAGTCTATGCTACCAGAGTCTTCCATATGTCTCATGCTCTTGTTCAAAGGATGTCTATCAACCTCTATCAACCATTCCTCAAAACTCTTGACTTTGCATGTCGGCCATACCCTCAGTTTTTCTCATAATCACATGAAGTTGTAGTCCTATTATGTACTTGGTCCTACTTTCCTCATTGGTAGGTAACTTTTCATCAGTCGCCATTTCATCATTGGTTGTTGACTCAGTGGTTTCCCTTGTGATCGAAGAAAAGACATCTATTCACACATAGTTTGGATTCATGCAGTGTCTTGGATATCATTAGCCTTATTGGTTTCTTCCTCACCTTTGTCAGCAGTTTTCCTCATTGGCTTCTATTCAGAGGGTGTTTTTCATGTACAACTTGCACTTGGCACACGTGAAAGACACACAAGGTCGTTGGTTCATGAACATGTTCTTCTACTGATTTCCTCCAAATCATTAAGCTCCTTCTTTGTACCTCATGTTGAATGATGAGAGATTTATTAATGCTCTCCTTTCAGTGGGTCTCCTTCCATCGACTTCAACTCATCTATTATGGAAACGATACCTAGAGTCCTATGAGTACCTAGAGGATTGCAGTCATTAGTGGCAATTTCCCTCGCCATCGACAGTTGGGAATACATCAATGTCTCCTAATCGATGGATTATTCAAGTGTTTGAACCTAACACCTTTATTCACACTTGTAAGAATGTACTTGGTGCCTTGATACATACTTTCATCATCGGTAGGTTGTCTCATGTTTGTTAATGGTATACCTCAATGACCGGTTGTTCGTGCTCTTTTCGTCAATGGGTGAGCAAAAAAGGAGCACTTACATGCCTAGTTGGGCTCTTCTAGTCATGACAGCTGTAATGCAAAAGGTTAGAAAGAAAACAATAAAGGTATCAACAAGAATTAAACAAAAACTAAATAACAACATGAGCATGAAACTAA
>JASDQU010713402.1:0-27244 GCA_032191745.1 Picea mariana
TGCAACACTATGTTGTAACTGTACTTTCTCCTTTGAATTTTTTGTTGTTACTCCAAGGAGGCTACAATAAACAAGTTCGAGAAATGGTCTTAAGATATCATCCATAAATCTTATAAATGTTGTCATAGTATTGTGTAATATAAATTGCATAATGACTCACTCATGCAATCCATGTGTTTTTTTGAAAGTAATATTCCAAATTATTCTTTGTGTATATTGTCATATTGGTATCCTTACCTCTAATCCAACTTCATGATAACACATGCTTACAATATTTGGTTGATTAGTGCCTTGATTATTTGTAGGGGATATATATATTACAATATATTACAATATTACAATATTACAATGTGATAGTAATTCCATATTACAATGTAATATGGCATTACCATATTACATTGTAATATGGCATACAATATGGTATACCATATTTCATGTAAAAAAAAAAATTTAAACCTAAAGTCATCGTCGCAATATCGACGCAAGTTCATCAGAAATATTTTACTATTTTACCACAACCGTCCCTATAGCGACGAAACTACGTTGCAATTTGCCACGAATATTCGTCGCATATACATCATGTGTGTCGTAAATTTGGTTTTGAGATATTGCACTCGTCGATATTACCACAGACTTTCATTGCAAGTTGCGACGGACTTTCATCGCATGTTCAACAACTGCGTCGTAAGTTATTGGCTTGGCATAACTTTTCGTCCTAATTGCGACGAAGTTTCGTCATAATTGCCACATTTCTTCGTTGTTATTGCGACGATAGTTCATCATAATTGTGACGATGCATAGGGTTAACCGATATTGAAGGTGGTGACACATGGAGAGCTAATTTTTTCGATGTTTCCACGCACACTTTGATCATGGAAATAGCGACAAAAAAAAATCTTGACTTTCGTGGAAATTGCGACGGATAAGTGTGGCAATATCAACGAAAAACCGTCGCAAATTTGCTCATATGTACTAGTGTTATATACATATTAAATTTCATGTGGAGGCTCTTGAATATCTTGAGTACACAACTATGTGCACTCTAGAAAAGTTGGAGAAACTTCAACAAATAGATATTTTGCTACTACAACATTTAGATCAGTCTAACCATGAAGAGCATGAGCAAAAGATTCAGCTAGAAAAAAAATAAGAGATCAAAAGCTTGAAAACTGAAGTTGCTAATCCAACAGAAGAGATGGAAGAATTAAATACAGATGAAAATAAAAGAAAAGAAGTGCTAAAAGAAACAGAACAATTGGTTAACATTCTAAAAATTCAACTTGAGGAAACTAAATAAAGTGAAGAAGTCCTGAAGATCCAGTTAACTAGGAAAGAAAATTCTTACCACATGTTGGAATTGGAAATCAACAACTTCAAAAAGATAAATCAAAGTATTAATTCAGATCTAATGAATCAAATTGAGAAGATAAGAAAAAGGAAGAATCCAAGAAGATCCAAATAACTAAAAAGGAAGAATCATGCCAAATTTTTGAATTAGAAGCCATCAACCTCAAAATGATTCAACTAGAATACAAGGAAGAAATCAAAATATTGAAAACTAAAGTTTTTGATCTAACAAAAGATTTGGAAAAATTGAATACATATGAAAAAAATATTAAATTCAAAGAAGTCTTTAATGAGATGGAAGAAATAGTCATCAATCTAAAGACTCAACTTGAACATGCTAAGGAAGTGGAAGAAGCCATGAATATTCAGTTGACTAAAAAGGAAGAGACATGTCACATGTTGAAATTGGAAATAGTCAATCTCAAAAATATGGATGAAAAGATAAATAAATTTGTCAAATTACAGAATAACTCAACTATTCTAGATAAGATTTGGAATAGTCAAAGATCATCTCATGACAAAACTTGTCTTGGATACAATAAGAAAGAAGACAATGACAAGTGGAGCACCATTTACAAACATGAGAATGGATCATCTTTCTTAAAAGGAAAAGTTGCAATCACAAATCGATTACAAACCATGAACTTTGTTAAGGAATGAAGCTATAGAAGTAAAAAGGAAGAATAAAATAAAAAGACAGATCTCTCAAGTCAAAAGAAATTCAAGAATGGAAACAACTTCAGTCGCTATTTCTTTTATTGTCATAACTTTGGACATAAAGCAATGGATTGCAAAAAACTAGAGAAAGGATATACAGGAAAATCCAAAAAGTCAATTAGATGTTGGAGATGTAATTTTTTTGGGCACACAGCAAAATTTTTTCATACAATGAGATGTTACAACTGTGATAGGTTTGGGCACAAATCCCAAAGCTGCGGGAGTTCAAAAAGTCAATCCTTAAATAAGTCATTCAAGACAGGGAGAAAACCTAATACAATTTGAAAGAAGAAAGGAGATGACGAATCTCCAAAAACACAATTAGAAAGAAAAGGTCCAAAAAGCATAATATCTCATAGAGATATATGGAGAAGAAAATATGAAGGAGAAAGGAAGAAAGATGATATTACACCTGAAAATGAAGAAATTAATAATAAGAAAATGATGGGTGAAGGTCCTAATAAAGAATGTAAAATTCAATATGAAATAGATCAAGCTCAAGAAAGGGAAGTGCCTATAGAAGAATATGGGACAATATCGAATTCTGATGATTTCATAATTTGTTAGCCAAAGAAAGAAAATACAAAAAGAAGTTTAAATTGGTTTCTACAAAATCAAAGGATTATGCCAAGAGTTTTTATAATAACATATGGAAAATATTGAATATCTAAAGATTAGTGGTCAAAAGAAAATCATAGGTAGGGTTAGTTTTAGAATACAATAAGGAGAAAATGGACAAAGAGGAGAATCGCCTTAGGGGGAGTATGACCTCAGAAGGAACAAGAAAAGATCATTTTTGTGATTTTTGTAAAAAAGGGGAGAAGAGAAAAAAGTAGTTGAGAGATTCAAGAGATATCAATCATCAAAGATCAATTGATAACAAAATTGGTATTAGATCAATTGGTATCAATCCTCAATTGATATTCCTGTAGAATATCAAAGAAAGAAGAATAAGAAGCAGATCAAGAAAGATCTGTAAGAGTCATACCCTTGTCCTATTTGACAAAGGAAAGATAGTAAAAACTCAGGGGGGACTATTTTGGTTATCAAATAAGAAAATAATTATATTAGGTTTAAAAGACTTGATCATTACAAATTGGTATCACTACAAATTGGTATCAAAGAAACTACATATTTGTAACACAAATATCCCAATGAACTAAGATAAGCAATTAGTAAATTCACAGGGGAAGAAAAATAGTAAGAGCCTCACTCTTTGTCATTGATGTCAAAGGGGGAGAGAAGCAGTAAAACAAAATTAAGTAGAAAACAAATTTACTATTAGATAGAAAAGAATATCAGTGATAGGGGGAGAAAAGGTCTGAAACCATTCTTGTTTTACAGACATGTTGCCCTAAATGAAAAAGGTGGATATTGTTGACAGTATTGGTAGTATGTTGTCATTGATGGAAACATGAGTCAAACATGTACAGTAATCAGAGAAAAAGGAATATCACCTTGGCGCAGAGGAAGATCACCTAGTGGCAGAAGCAGTTCATGATCATTGTTGATCATGATAAGATCAACAATGATCCTATGGTTCTAAATCTCGGGAGAGGTAGCATGCAAATAATCCATGTATAGAAGGAATGATGAAGTACAAGGAATTAAGAGCTTAGGAGGGTTAGCGACTGAATATCAATGCATAAATGAATACACAAATAGTTATTAAAGAGATCGTGAGAAATAGTGATGAAACAGAGCAGAGGCAAGAAACATTAATCGAAGCTCATAAGAGAAAGCGCATTGCAAAAACGCGATAGGGATCAAATTCCCAATAGATCAATGATATTGGTTCAGTTGGAATCCAAGTATAAACCCAAAAGATTAGAAGAGACGACGCACATGAGGCTCAGAAGATATTATGCACAGGATCCATCCATTATCATTTCGGGACAGTCTAGGACCGTCATATTAAGGGGAAGTCAGAGGTTGGGAAGAATTAGATATCAACCAAAAAATATGAAGCAGGAGCTTCGGGAGGTTTCCCAGATGTTAAGATCAAGGAGGGACTTCAGATGAATTCTTGACCATCCAATCGAGTTTAGTGGAAGGAGAGTGTAAGCCAAAAAAAAACCTGGAATCTCGGTTTAACCGAAGTAACGACAACCGTAGATCTGGAGAAAAATATGGGAACTGTCAGATTAGGAGACAGTCAACTCTGGTGCTGACCACTCTCGAGAAAATAATCCAAGAACATATGAAATTACTCGAAGGTCGAAGCCCCAAAGTAACAGAAACCGTTGGTCTAAAGAAGAACATGGGAATCGTCAAATCAGGAGACGATCAACTTCAGCGTTGACTACTTCAACAGAAAAGGGTTGAGAACATTTAAATTCACCTGAAGGTCGAAGTTCTAAAGTCACGAAGTTAAGACATGTGGCACACACGTTAATGAGCCTACTACAATCATTTGAAAAGAATGGTTTGAAGGAAGCACTTGTTTGCAATAATTAATGATGGGTGAAAATGTTGAATCAATTTACAAAGGATTTGAAGTCTTTACACAAACTATTAATAATAATAATAGTAGTAGAAGTTATTATTGTTAAAATGAATGAAAGGGTGTAATGATTCATTATCAAAAGACACAATCATTCAAGTTCACACCAATTGGAAGACTATATAAACAAAGAAGTATGGTGAATAAAGGTGGAGTTGAATTTGTTGAAGTATATATATTTATATATAATGGATTGAATAAAGGTTCATTCTATCAGGTCGGTGCTTGTTTACAAGTTGGGTCTTGTATGAGGATTGGATTCCTCGCATATCAGTTGGATCTGAGATCATTAGCCTGGGACTTGTTATGAGGGTTGGATTCCTCATTTCTCAGTTGGATGTGAGAGCTACAAGTTGGGTCTTGTAACAGAGATATGGGTCTCTCATAATTCTTTGAAGATGAAGATTGATCTTATGTATTAATTCAAGTTAAATAAATAAATAAAATATTTATTTTTTTATATATTGGTTGAGAAATTGAAATAAATATATGTTGTTCAATTAATTTATGAAAAGTGGAAAATTATCCAAAGTTTTGTGACACTAATTCACCCCCCCCCCCTCTCAGTGTCAAGTGTACATTTCAACATGACCATGGTTGCAGTGAGTCAGGATGGCTCTGCGACGACTCTGAAAAAACTGCACTACAGTCCCAATAAGGATCTACTTGGAAGGTTGCATGGACTCATCGCTCCCTGATCTACACTTGAAAAACAAGAAAAGGAGGTTAGCATTTAGATTAGGACATTCCATGTGATTTCCCAAATTAATAGATTTCCATACCTATGCAAGAAGTTGTGTAAATGTTTATGAATGTAGGAGATATCCTTCTATATAGTTTCCTCTGTGGAGATCGCAGGCCTCATTGTGGGTCTTTGTCTGCTTCATGAATTTTTGTTGAGTAAATCTTTGCAGATGTAGAGGCTATCCTACTGTACAATTTCCTGTGTGGAGACCACAGACCTCACTGTGGGTATTTTTCTACTTCCATTCTCGATTTAGAATCTAACCCCACTGAGGACAGTTTAGTTGGGCCTGCCATGGTTGTTTTAGTAGGGTAACTTTGAGATATGTATTCCCTTGAATTTAACCGCTTCATGCTCCACCACCTGCGACATGAGCCTACCACCACCAAGGTAAACTTGTATGTGTAACTATCCAAAGCACGTTACTTTCTTTCCTTGTCGATATCAATTATTTTTTCTCATCCTTACAAAGCACGACCCCGGTACCTTATCCATTTTGGAGTGACGACACTCATGACAATTATTCTTTGTTGCATGGGCTATATCCATCCTTCCCATTTACCTTTCTCTGAGCTCGCCAAAGTTGTAATATGTGCCAATTTATCCATTGTTGGAACGAATTTCAGTCTCATGTGGAATTATGTTGGTTTTTACCAGGTGACATTCATACACTTCCTTTCTCTATTTTGCAAAAAAATATGCCACTTTTTTTAGGATTTAAATAAATACAATTCCTTTCTCTACTTTTCTTTCCATTTGTATGTAAATTACCTGTTTTCATAGTTATTACAAGTGTTTATTGTTTTTACATGGAACCTAATACATGCTAAAAATATCCCATCCGGAAAAAAATGCAAAATCTTATGCAAATTCAAACCAGATTAACACATTGGATGATACAATACAATTGGAAATAGTAGTTACAAGTCGGTGATATATTCACGTCTCGGCCGATTTTTCATTCAATCAACCTGTCAGTATATTTTTCAGTTAGCCAAACTATCAGACAGTCGGTCTATATGTCAGTCTGCAAATGCAAAGTCACATGTTTACTCAAATTCAGTAAAATTCAGTCGACAAGCAAAGGAGTTATAAATGGAGACGATCTTTATCTTCTCGAGCTCAGTTAAGTAGTTGAATATTCAGTCGTATTAATGGTAGTGTTTAATGTTGAGTTATTCTTACTTCTACAGGAAGTCTCAGTCGAATTCCATATAAGTTCCAGTCTTTAGTTAGTCGAGAGAGATGCAGATGATGTAGAGAAGAAGCACATAGGTAGAGAGGAAGGAGAAACACCAACTGAGGAGTCAAAGAAGTCTAAGCACAAGCTTATTGTCTGTAAATTCAGCAAAAGTCATTTGAGTCAAAGCTCATCTTAGTTATTGTATATTTTATTCGTGCATTACGCTGAAGTTATTAATATCAAGTATTTTGTGTGTTGACAAGTTTCTGTCATATTTTTGAGTTTATGTGCTAAGCATAGTACTGTGTTATTCTGCATCCATAAATCATTCCATTAAGTGTGTATATTCACATCACGCAGTAAATCGTGCAGTCTATGCACTACCTGGTTAGTTTTGAGAACTCTATCGTGAAGCATGTGTGGCGCGCAGTATTTGAAACTGTACTACGCAGAGTAGTCCTCGCACATCATCAAATATGAGAACTCAGACTCGGATGTAATGTCCCCCACCTCTTGATGAAGAGGGTTGGAGAGACTCATTGGTCTATCTTTCCCCACTAGACTATAGTCTCGGGTATATTGGGGACAAAGTCAACCAAGAATCGTAATATTCTAAAGTTAAGTTGACTTTGTGGAAAAAGGGTAACTCAACGAAGAAACAGAAAGGATGAGTTAGGTTAAGAGTTAACCCTAAGGGTAAAACTAACTCAATGGAGGAATATATTGGAGCTATAAATGAAAGGGCAGGGAGCACTCCTTGTTCATTCTAGATTATTATCATTTTTTCATTGGAGCTCTTGAGCACAATCAGTTTTGAGGGTTTTGAGTCTAAAACCCTAGAGATCAACTCGGTGTTGAAAGATCCCACCTTCCTTGATCCAGGCTTGGTCTCGGAGGTGAAATAATCCTCCCACACCATTGTACAGTGTTTCAAGTTGGTTCTATAGGCATTCACCAAGTTAGGGCACAACCCAGGGGGGTTTCTAGCTAGGGGGTGCACCATATTGGAGGTTTTAGTTCGATCTAGAGGAAGTAGGAGGCATTTGAAAAAATAGCACTTGGGTTCTCTTTGGAGGGTCCTTGGCATCATTCCTGGTCTATTCTAGAGGATTTTATCCTTTCAGTTTATTTCTCTGAGCTTGGCACCCATTGAAGAGGAAGAGGGTGTTCTGCAAAAAGGTATTTTTAGTGTTTAGGACTCAAATATTCATAGGTTGGTTTGAGACTTTAGTATCATGGTAGTAGTTGCCCGATCTATGATCTGACGGAGTTTGGTGGCATTTGGAGATTCATAGAGGGGAAAATGTACCCTCTTGACTTTAACAAACCAAGGATCTCGCAATCCAGTTTAGGGTTTGCCATTTGGAGAAGCATCATTTCTTAGATCAGATTGAGATTGATTCCAGAGGTTTTTAACAGCCCGATCTACATTCTGAGCGAATCTTGGAGGATTTGGAGGTCAAGAGAGGGTAGGCTAAAACTTGAGGGTTTGGCAACATCTAGAGCAGGGCGTAACTCATCCAGTTGGGGAGGTTTGACAATGAATTTATTAGGTTCTTATATATTCAGTCAGATATACTTGTTGGTGGCCTTTGGAGACTTGTATCTCTTCTCTTACAACCTTGGGAGGCATTCATATTGTATTGTTCTTCTTATTGTATCAGCTAGCATCCCATTTTGTTATTATTGGGGCTTTCTCCCAGATCTGCAGTTCTCTTGAATACGGAGGCTACTTACTATCTAAATAAAAGTCAGATCTAACATTTTTATTCTCTATTGGTGTTCTTATATCTCTTGTATTATTTATGATTGTATTCTTCATATCGATTGGTCTATCATCATTGAATTATCCATGCACATCTTACGGATACACCTACAAACACATGAAAAAACATAACAACCATAAACAGTTAGTGTTCTGAGCAAAAAAATTGGCTTAGGAACATTATAGTGGTATCATAGCTTTTATCCTCCCAGCTAGTGGGGGTTAGTGCATGCAGAGGTTCAGTGGCATTTACATGGGAATACGCAGGAAACAGACAGGTGAAGCAGAGGTTGAAATGGAAGGATTAGGTGAGGACAGTGAGCCACAGATTCTAGTAGGATTCACTAAGGAGTTGAAACACTCCATAAACATGCCACAGAGCACCCTGGTACATCATCTACAGGAGAACTAGGAAACAATACGTAGGGGACAGGTAGAGATGACAGAAGCTCTAAGAAAGGTAAGTGAAATCTAGGAGAGGGTATCACAACACTTGATGCAGATGAATCATGGAGGAAAGGGTCCAGAAATTTATGCCAACAGAGAAGCTAGTGGATCTCATGGAGGGACCAGACAATAACAAGAGCACAACCCCCACTATCACACTGAGGGAGAGAGCTATGGAGGAGGTGAACCACTAGGACAAACATACAGCAGGTCGACTCCTAGACCTTATCTACCTACATTCTTTGATACTCAGCCACAGTATAACTATGAAGATGAGATTGAGGATAATTTTGAGCAGTATGCCAGGGAGTATCATGCCCTAAGTGTAGGGTTTTAGAGACCGGTCACATTATATCAGTATTGCGAGATCAAATTTTGGGGCAAACCAAAATAGTATCAGAGGCCCAACTATGAAATAGAGCGTAGGGAAGGAAAAATAGAGATCCCATATTTTGATGGATCTGCTAAGGTGACAGCACAAGCATGGGTGCAGAAGATGGATACCTACTTACAACTTAACCCCATGAGAGAGATGAATTCCATCAAATTTTCCACCATGTACTTAGATGGAAAGGCTCATGATTGGTGGTATCATGGGTTAACCACATTGGGACACAATCAGATTACATCTTACATAGAGTTCACATAGAGGCTCATTAACATATTTGACTAGGAGGATCCAGAGCTACCTTTTAGGGATCTCACAAAGCTCAGACAAATAGGATCACCATAGGCTTACATAGAGGAGTTCCAGAGGCTGACAGTGATGGAACAGGATGTGTCTCAAGTGAGACTCATGATGATTTTCACAGAAGGGTCGATGGAACCCTTGAGGGGTTGGGTCAAGGCATTTAAGCCTACCAACTTGCACGATGCCATCTGGAAGACCAGAGACTTGGGTTCGGCAGCTAAGATGACATTCACCCCTAGACCTCCCAATCAAGGGGGTAGAGAGAAAATGCCTCATATTGACCAAAGGGGAAGATACCCAGGGAGGTTTGACCGAGGAAGGGGCAGGATGGATGAGCCCACTAGGAGGGAGATGAGGAGGAAGCAATTGTGTTTCACCTACAAGGAACCATGGTACCCAACACACAAGTGCATGGGTAAAGGAAAATCCCACTATATTGAGGTGATCTCAGATGATGAGGATGAGGATTTCGGCCACATACAGAACATGGAGGCTAAAACTCCAAGACAAATAGAAGAAGAGAATTCTATCCACAGCCCCGCACCAGATGAGAAGGTAACCATTGCATCCATCAGCAGAGTACCAAAATTCAACACCTTTGGGATGAGAGGGGTGTTATAGGGGAAGAAGGTTTCAATCCTCATTGATGGAGGTGCCTCACACAACTTCATTGACTCATCATTACTGCAAATAAGGCACATACCGACAGTAGAATTTGATGGATTTCGTGTGGAGGTAGAAGGTGGACGTACCATGCCTTGTGATAGGTACATCCCAGGGATGAAACTCACCTTGGGCAGACATGAGTTGGCACAATATTTCTATTTGATGGATCTTCCAGACACCAACATCATCCTAGGAGTACAGTGGCTTAGTACATTGGGGCCAATCACCACAAACTAAAAAACCATGGAAATGTATTTCACAGAAGAAACACGTAAGAAGGTGGTTCTCAGGGGAATGATGAGCAACACACCAAGGTTGGTGAAAGAAAATCACATGGAGGCCATCTTCTAGAGAGAATAAATCAATTATGCAGCAAAATGCAGAAGTTCAGTCAGAGTGGACAAAAAGGGGGAAACACACTACGCACCAGAGATCAAGAAGATCATGGATAGGCACAACAAGGTCCTTGAGCCTATACCACCAGGAGCACCACCAGATAGGGGGTTTGAGCACATCATAGAGTTAGAGGAGGGTGTGAAACCTGTCATCACCACTCCTTACAAGCACTCAAATAAGTACAAGGATGAAATTGAAAAGGAAATCAAGGAATTATTGGATATGGGTCACATCATGTCGAGCTCCAATCCTTTTGCATCTTCAGTAATGCTAGTGAAAAATAAATATGGAACAATGCGCATGTGCATTGACTACAGGGACCTAAACAACAAGACCATCAAAAACATATATCCCATCCCATTGATTGATGAGCTATTGGATGAGCTCCATGGGGCAATTTGTTTCACTAAGATTGACTTGCACTCCAGCTATCATCGGATTAAAATGAGGGAGCAAGACATTTCCAAGACTGCTTTCCAGTGTCACTATGGACATTATGAGTTTCTAGTCATGCCTTTTGGGTTGACTAATGCAGCAGCCACTTTCCAATCATGCATGAATCATTTGTTCAACAAGCAGCTAAGGAAGTTCTTATTAGTCTTCTTTGATGATTTACTAATCTACAACAAGACTTGGGAGGAGCACCTTCAGCATCTGGAACAAATTCTCACTATCATGGAGGAGAAATCTTTATATGCAAAGGAGTCTAAATGTGAATTTTGGATGACAGAAGTCCTTTACTTAGGACACATTATCGGATTAAAGGGGGTACAGGTACATCAGGAAAAGATACAAGCCATCATTTACTGGCCCACACCAAAGACACTCACTGAGTTGAAGGGGTTGTTGGCATCTGCTACTATTACAGGAGGTTTGTCAAAGTATTTTCTCAACTTTGTGCACCTTTGACCGATTTGACCAAGAAAGGGGCCTTCAAATGGAACCCAGAAGCACATGACACCTTTGAAAAAATAAAGAAATTAATGATTACATGCCCGGTATTGGCACTTCCATATTTCACACAACCCTTCACATTAGAGTGTGATGCATCAGTGGTAGGCATTAGATACGTACTTATGAAAAACAGGAACCCAATTGTCTATGAAAGCCAAAATTTGAGAGGTCCTAAACTCCTCTACACCATCTATGACAAAGAAATTCTAGCCATCATGCATGCATTGGCTAAGTTCAGGTAGTATTTAGTTGGAGCAAAATTTGTTGTGAGGACAAATCACAATAGCCTCATGTACTTCCTGGACCAGAAGGACTTGAATGAAAGGCAACAGAAGTGGGTGAGCAAGATACAGGCCTATGACTTCGACATAGAATTTGTCAAAGGGAAGAATAACGTGGTAGCAGACACTTTGTCCAGGAGACCATCAATTTATGCCATGATAAATATTTCAGTAGATTGGAAGGCCCACCTCTTGGTGGAGTATTCGAAGAACAAATTTGCTTGTGAAGTAATGGATGGGTAGGTGATAGATGAAAATTTTAGGATTATGGATGACATCATTTACTACAAGGGCCGAATTTTCTTGGTTCCTAAATCAGCCTTCAAGGCCAAGGTGTTACAGGCATGCCATGATTCACCAGTAGCAGGGCACCAAGGGATCGTCAATACATACAGACAGGTATGGGAGAGGTTTGCTTGGAAGGGTCTAAAATAAGATGTGATGAACCACATCAAGGAGTGCAGCACTTGTCAGGCCAACAAAGATGAACACACCCACCCAGCAAGACTACTACAACCTCTTCCCATTCCGGAGCAGAAGTGGGAGAGCATATCCATGGATTTCATCACAGAGTTTCCCAAGGTACAGGGCAAAGACTTCATTTTCGTAGTAGTATATAGGTTGACAAAGTTTGTACACTTTTTTTCCATTGCCACAGATTTCAGTGCAACACAAGTTGCGGACCTATTGTTCAGGAATTTTTCAGATTGCATGGGTTTCCCAAAACCATAGTGAGTGATCGATATAGCAGGTTCATGAGCACTTTTTGGGCATGATCTCTTCATACTAGTAGGATCGGCCTTGACACCTAGTACCAATTATCACCCACAGATGGATGGTCAGACAGAGATAGCCAACAAACGGGTTGAAGGCTACCTCAGAAACTATGTGGCGGGATAGCAAAAGGCATGGGTCAAATGGCTTTACTTGGGGGAATATTGTTACAACACCACTCATCATATTTCCATTGGTATGCCTACATTCAGGGCCTTATACAGTTATGACCCTCTCTCTTTTGTAGAGATTGATTTCGATGACAGTAGGGATCCCATGGTTCAAAACTGGATTCAGCAGAGTCAGGACATCCTTAGGGAATTGAAGGATCGCCTACAGAGGGCACATAATCAATAGAAGGTACAGGCAGACAAGAACAGAGTTGAGTGCACCTTTGAGGTTGGAGACTTGGTTTTTTTGAGGCTCCATTTATACCGACGGGCATCAATCAAGAAAAGTGGTGCAGAAAAACTCCAGCCTGTTTCTTTGGTCCATACAGAGTTAGCAAGAGGGTAGGGGTCATATCTTATGAGTTGGATCTACACCAGGGGAGAAAAATACATAATGTATTTCATGTTTCATTTTTGAAGAGGGCCATCAGCAATCACATCACTCCTATCGAGGAATTTCCACCCATGGATGAAGAAGGACAGTTTGTACTGATACTAGAGGAGATATTGGAAGTCGGGGAGAGGAAGATAAAGAAAAGAAGCATCAGAGAATATTTGGTTAAGTGGAAGAACCTACCTGTGGAGGATGCCACGTGGGAAGGAGAGCAGTTGATCCAGGAGACAGGGTCAGAATTGCTTGTGGGCAAGCAATTTCTAGCAAGGGAGACTGTAATGTCCCCCATCTCTTGATGAAGAGGGTTGGAGAGACTTAGTGGTCTAGCTTTCCCCACTAGACTATAGTCCCGGGTATATTGGGGACAAAGTTAACCAGGAATCGTAATATTCTAAAGTTAAGTTGACTTTGTGGAAAAAGGGTAACTCAATGAAGAAATAGAAAGGATGAGTTAGGTTAAGAGTTAACCCTAAGGGTAAAACTAACTCAATAAAGGAATATATTGGAGCTATAAAGGAAAGGTTAGGGTGCACTCCCTATTCATTCTGTATTATTATCATTTTTTCATTGGACCTCTTGAGCACAATCAGTTTTGAGGGTTTTGAGTCTAAAACCCTAGAGATCAACTCAGTGGTGAAAGATCCCACCTTCCTTGATCCAGGTTTGGTCTCAAAGGTGAAATAATCCTCCCACACCATTCTACAGTGTTGCAGGTTGGTTCTATAGGCATTCACCAGGTTAGGGCACAACCCAGGGGGGTTTCTAGCTAGGGGGCACACCATCTTGGAGGTTTTAGTTTGATTTGGAGGAAGCAATAGGAATTTGGGAAAACTAGCACCTGGTTTCTCTTCGGAGGGTCCCTGGCATCATTCTTAGTCTATTCCAGAGGATTTTATCCTTGTCATTTATTTCTGTGAGCTTGTCATGCATTGAAGCGGAAGAGGACGTTCTACAGAAAAGTATTTTCAGTGTTTGGAGGCTCAAATCTTCATAGGTTGTTTTGAGACTTCAGTATCATTGTAGCAATGGCCCGATCTATGATCTGATGTAGTTTGGTGGCATTTGGAGATTCCTAGAGGGGAAAATGTACCCTCTTGACTTTATCAAACTAGGGAGGGCGCAATCCAGTTTAGGATTTTCCATTTGGGGAAGCGACATTGCTCAGATCATCTTGAGATTGATGCCAGAGGTTTCTAGTAGCCCGATCTACATTCTGAGTTAATCTTGAAGGATTTGGAGGTCAAGAGAGGGTAGGTTGAAACTTGAGGGTTTGGCAGCATCCAGAGCAGGGTGTAACTCATCCAGCTGGGGAGGTTTGACAGTGCATTGATCAGGTTCTTCTATCTTCAGTCAGATCTACTTGTCGGTGGACTTCAGAGGCTTGGATCTCTTCTCTTACAACCTTTGGGAGGCATTCATCTTATATTGTTCTTCTTATTGTATCGGCTAGTAACCCATTTTGTTATTATTGGGGCTTTCTACCAAATCTGAATTTCTCTTGTATATGGAGGCTACTTACTTTCTAAATAAAGGTCGGATCTAACGTTGTCATTCTCTACTGGTGTTCTAATATCTCGTGTATTGTTTATGATTATATGCTTCATATATATTGGTTTATCACCATTGAATAATCCATGCACATCTTACGGATACACCTGCAAACACATGAACAAATATAACAATCGTAAACAGTTAGTGTTCTGAGCAAAAAAATTGGCTCAAGAACATTACATCGAAACCCTCACAATTTCTCGAACTTAGATAGGAGGAAGAAGAGTGAGGAATCTCTGGGTTCTTAGACAAGTTTTTATTGTAGTTTTGTAAGAGACAGAATTTGTAATCGTGTATTTATTTCTGAAATGAATAGAATAGAGGATATTCATCCAATTGTACAATGTTGATAGTGTTTTACAGTTTTACTGTTGTTATGTCTTTTGTGGATGTATGATGTTCATGGTGAAGGAATGAATTTATGAAGAATTGAATAAGTTTCAAGTGTTTCCTCTTCTGTAAGTTATGCAAGGAGTGCATGTGAGGGAGTCTTTTTCGACTGAAAGCTCAAAAAAGATAGCGTGGAACTTTTGTATGCAAAGTATGCATATTAAGCGCAAGGGGTGCATATGCGAAGTCTTTGACTTGGAGAAATAACTCGGGTTTTTCTCATAAGAAATTGCAGAGGTCAGTTGCAAGGAGTGCACAGGACCAGAAATCAACTAAGTGTCGAAGAAATCCTTCAGAAGAAGAATTTGTGGAAGTTTGACAAGAAAAAGGGTTAAGATCTATCCAAGAAGACCCGAATTAAAATCTGGACCGTCCGATCCAAAGGGACACATGGAGATAGATCACGAACTTCAGATAATAATACTTTGGGAAGTTGAGAATTGAAATCTCTAAACCCCGAAGGTCCGAAGTAAATTATAATCATCAATTTGAGGAGGAAAAATGTCAACAGATCTTTTATTTTGGGAGATTGCCATTGTGGAGAAAGCAAGAGTTGAGATTTGAAACTCCTGAAGCCTGAATCACAGAATAAATCACAGTCATTGATTTAGAAGGATTAGTTATGATCTATAGATTAGGAAAGGACAGATCTGAACCGTTAGGTTCAGAAGTGCCATCGAGATCTTGAGATCGACGATCACGAAGGATTGTGGGGACATAAAGTACTCAGATGTAAAAAATTTGATATCAGGCTGCAATTGAAACCATGGTATTGCAAAAAGGATGTGTGGCAATTGGTAGTGAATTGTGGGGAGAAAAGTGGGTTGATCCCAAACCACTTTCGACCACACCCAAAATCATGTGTGGACATAGCTTGAGGTCACATGAGGGAAGGAGTTAATGGAGGAGGATTTAGTGCCTGAGTCGTGATCGTTTAGTAGTGATAAGAAGAGATCGCGAGTGTTACAAAATTTGCATCGAGAGACAGAAAAGGCCTATGTTTATTTACAAGCGAGACCATTAAGGTTTCAGAGAGCTAATTCAACTCCGAGAATTGAAGATCCTTGATCAGGAGGTCGCGAAGCCCCAAGGATAAGGTGGGGTTTGCACCAAGTGGTATCAGAGCATGAACAAGATTGAAGTTGTACTTAGTGCTAGGAACAGTTGAAGTGATGTCGTTGAGGGTACGCACGGGACCACCTATAGAAAACCATGTTGTAGGAGGAGAAATGAGAGAGCTTTGTGCAAGGTTGGAAGAGATGGAAGCAATGCAAAGAAGAACACCTGTTGCTGAAGACGTCAGTGATGCAGAAAGAGAAGAAATAGAATTTGAAGAAGTTGCAGGGGAAGATGTGGTTGAAGAATGCTTCTTGAAAGTTGTTTTGAAGTTGGGAGCTAGAGAAAATATGGACGTCCCAATGTATGAAGGTAACTTGGATGTTGAAGAGCTATTAGACTGGATAAGGTCCATGGACAAGTATTTCGACTAGGAAGATGTTGATGAAGGAAGGAAGGTGAGACATGTTGTCACCAAATTAAAGGGACATGCATCACTGTGGTGGGATGAACTGCAGGTGGAGAGAAGGAGGAAAGGAAAACAAAAGATAAAGAATTGGGATATAATGGTATCCAAACTGAAGGATAAATTTATACCTAAGGATTACCAGATAAATCTTTTCAGAAAGTTGCAGAACCTGGGATAGAGGGGTATGACAATGAAAGAGTATACAGAAGAATTCTATAGGTTGAATATTAGGACTAGACAAAGAGAGAAGGATGATGAAAACTTTCCCAGGTATATAAATGGCTTAAGGTATGAAATTCAGGATGAGATCAACATGATGACTGTGAGGACAGTGGAAGATGCTTATCCGATTACACTGAAGGCAGAAGAAAAATTGGCCAGAAACCAGAGTCATTGAAACAGAAGCAGAGGCTCAAATAGAGGTAAGGGAATTATCTATGATAAGGCACCGAAAACCAAGATTGAGACCAAGAAATCATATGGTCACTTTGAAAGAGGAGGAAGTTCCCGAAGAAGACTGTTTGGTGGGAGAAATTATTTTCCTCGAGGAAGAGGAAGAGATAGAGAAGGTGGAGTTAAATGTTATGCATGTGGAAAGACAAGACACATGTCTTTGGAATTCCCCAGGAGGAAGAAAGGAGGAGGAGAATCACACATTTATGAAGCCCAGAATAATGTGGAAGCAGAAGCAGTAGAAGGAGGACAAAACCTTATGATGCGGAAAGTTCTTCTAAAGCCAGAGAAGGAAATAGAAGACTCAGTTCAGCAAATGAGGTTATTCAGTACTTCTTGTAAAACAAAGGACAAAGTTTGCAAAATGATTATAGATAGTGGGAGCACTGATAATTTAGGTTCTATAGAAATGGTGGAGAAGCTAGAGATGGAGACAATTGCACACCCAAGTCCATATAAAGTATCGTGGTTGCATAAAGGACATCAGGTAATGGTAAGTCAACAATGCAAAGTTGAATTTAAAATAGGAGGCTATAAAGATGAGATTCTATGTGATGTAATTCCCATGGATGTTTCTCATATTTTGTTGGGGAGACCATGTCAGTTTGATAGGAATGTCATTCATGATGGGAGGAAGAATACTTATACTCTGGAAAAAAATGGTAGAACCCACATGTTACTGCCAATAGAAGAGAAGAAATAAAAGGAAGAAGCCAGCACAAGAATACTTCTCATGAGTGGGAAGGAACTCTTGAAGGAGATTAAGAAAGACCAAGAAATTCAATTTATTGTAGTAAGGAAGCCAAGATTTATCCTTACCAATACTTCTATGAATGATTTACCTGAATAAATCCAATAATTTTTAGATAATTTTGCTGACATAGTAGTGGATGAGTTGCCTCAGTCATTACCACACATTAGGAGTATTATCCACCATATTGACTTGATCCCAAGATCCAGTTTACCAAATAAAGCAGTGTATAGGCTGACACCTTGAGAGAATGAAGAAGTTAAGAATCAAGTTCAAGAGTTGTTGGATAAAGGTTTAGTCAGGGAAAGTCTAAGCCCATGTGCAATGCTAATTGTATTGAGTCCAAAGAAGGATGGGGGATGGAGAATGTGTACAGATTCCAGAGCCATCAACAAGATAACCATCAGGTATAGATTTCCTTTACCCATGATGGATGATTTGATGGATTTTTTGAGTGGAGCAAGCTATTTTTCAAAAATAAACTTGAAGTGTGGATATCATCAGACAAGAATGAGAGAGGGAGATGAATGTAAGACAGCATTCAAGACAAATGAAGGTTTGTTTGAATGGATAGTCATGCCATTTGGATTGAAAAATTCTCCAAGCACATTTATGAGGTTGATGAATAAAGTACTAAAGGACTTCATAGGTAAATTTGTCATTGTATATCTGGATGATATATTAGTTTTCAACAAAATAGAGGAAGAACATCTAAAGCACTTGACATTAGTGATGAGGAGGTTGCAGCGAGAAAAGTTGTGAATAAATTTGAAGAAAAGTTCTTTTATGAAGACCGAACTCATATATTTGCGTTTTGTGATCTCTTCAAATGAATTGAAGATGGAACCGGAGAAGGTGAGAGCAATCAAAGAATGGTCGTCACCTAGGATCATATTTGAGGTGAGAAGTTTCCATGGGTTAGCAAGTTTTTATAGAAAGTATATCAGAAATTTTAGCGGTATATGTGCACCCATGATGGATATTGTTAAGAAGAAACACAAGTCTTTTAATTGGACAGAGGAGGCTGAGAAAAGCTTCAAAGTGTTGAAAAAGAAGACAACAGAACAACCAATTTTGGAAAAACATTTCAGGTGAGGTGTGATGCAAGTGGAATAGCCATTGGAGCAGTTTTGAGTCAAGATAATAGGCCAATTGCTTATTTTAGTGAAAATTTGAATGACGCTAAGGAGAAATATTCTACATATGACAAGGAATTTTATGCAGTGATTCAATCTTTGAAGAAATGGAGACATTATTTAATTCCAAAAGAGTTTGTATTGTGTAGTGATAATCAATCTTTGCAATTTATTATTAGGCAAGAGAAATTGAATCAAAGGCATTCTAAGTGGGTAAAATTCATGCAGAATTTTACTTTTGTCATTAAACATATATCTGGATGTGCTAATAAAGTTGTAGATGTTTTGAGCAGGATAAGTTTGGTTGTACAGGAATGCCAAGTGAAGACCTTAGGGTTTGAGCACCTTAAGGAAATGTATCGGGAAGATCCATATTTTAAGGAGGCTTATGAAGCATATGAAAATCCTTTGTTGAGGGATAAAAACTCATGGGCGGAATATTTTATCCAGGATGGATTGTTGTTTAAAGGAAGTCAATTGTGCATACCAATATTCTCAATGAGAGATAATATGTTGAAATAAAAACATAGTGCAGGTTTAGCCAAACATTTTGGTCATGACAAAACATTTTCACAAATGAGTAGTTTGTATTATTGGCTAGGTATGAGGGTGGATGTGAATAAATTTGTAGATCGATATAATATTTGTCAACATGCAAAAGGAAAGAGACAAAATACTTGTCTGTATCAGCCATTGCCTATGCCAGAAAGGCCTTGGGATGCAATTAGTATGGATTTTGTATTGGGATTACCTAGAACCCAGAAGGGAAGTGATTCCATATTCGTTGTGGTCGATAGATTATCTAAGATGGCACATTTCATAGCATTCCAAAATACAAATGATGCTACACACATAGCCAATGTGTTTTTCAGAGAAATTGTGAGACTACATGGATTGCCCAGAAGTATAGTATTAGACAGGGACACTGAGTTTGTAGGACACTTTTGGA
Organism: Picea mariana; assembly: GCA_032191745.1. Lineage (NCBI taxonomy): Eukaryota > Viridiplantae > Streptophyta > Pinopsida > Pinales > Pinaceae > Picea > Picea mariana. Next base: position 19,789 of record JASDQU010713402.1, read on the forward strand.
GGACTCTATGGAAGAGGTTGGGAACTAATTTATATTTTAGTTCAACATATCACCCTCAGATAGACAGACATACTAAAGTGGTGAAAAAGAGTCTGGGAAATTTTTTAAGGAGTTTATTCATTGAACAGGGTCATCAGTGGGATCAGATTCTGGCACAGGCATAATTTGCATTTAACAATTCAGTTAATAGAAGCACTGGAAAAATTCCATTTGAGGTAGTATATGGAAGACAACCAAGAGGGATTGCAAAATTGAGAGAATTGAAACAAGATGAATTCAGGAGCACTGGAGCAGAATATTTTTCTACAGAAATGCAAAGACTTCATGATCAAGTTAGGAGGCATATACAGGATAGTAATCAAAAGTATAAGGACAGAGTTGATCAGAAAAGAAGGGAAGTTCAATTTGAAGTGGGAGATGAAGTTTTAGCTCATTTGTGGAAGGAGAGGTTTCCAAGAGGAACACATAATAAGTTGAAGATGACGAAGATAGAACTATGCAAGATCCTTAGGAAATTTGCAGCAAATGCTTATGAGATAGAGTTGTCGGACAATGTTGGAATATCACCGATATTCAACATTGCATATTTGTATCCTTATAATGGATATGACGCAAGAGAATTAGATGATCGGGAAGAGATTCAATGGGAAGAACAGATGCCCACAGTAGAATCATCCTAACCTAGTGGGATCATTAGATTTGTATCTTAATCACTTTCATGATTTAGTGGGATCATCCTAACCTCCTCACCTTATCATATTCAAGTTATAAAAGGAGAGGATCTCTCATGGAGAAAGTTAGATTTTGATTTTGGAGCTTGGATTGGATTGAGATTTTGAGATTGTTAGCTTGGCTAGATGAGCCATTTTGTCAAGATAGATTGTGAATATTATCAGATCTATTCTCTCAGAATTCTTGGAGTGGAAGTGTGTGGGAAAAGAAGGACAGTTGGAAGGGACCTTACGACATCAAGGCCATGGTTGTAATATCTCTTTCACATTTAATATGATACAGTAATATAATTCTTTCCTATAAATCTTTTTGTGTTTTATTGTATGATTACTTGATCCCATACATAGGTTTATATTGAGTTTATGCTATTACTATCACTTTGGTTGGTTGCGTTCTTTTGCAGGTTCATCATTGTATGAGCGTTGGAATGGAGATAGGATGGCGATGGTGAGAGGAAGTGGTGTTTAAACGGTATGTCACCTATCCCTCTTTAGTTAGTAAATTCAATATCTAAAACTTAAGGAAAGCGTCATGTTCTGGTGTGTTTTGTTCTAGATCTAGGTGGATCTAGGGAGATCAGTTAGTGTTCGCACCTACTGATTTATCCTATAATAAAATTGGTGACTCCACTAGGGAACGGATTGTTTCCTAGTTAGTCTAGTTTCCCTTGCTTTGATTGCTTGATTTCGGGTCTCTGAGTCTGTGGGAGATCCATCCAAGCTCTCTGGATCTGAAAGTTCACTTAGACTCTTTGTCTTTTTTCCAAATTCCATTTGATTACAGACATTCCCGCACTTCACCTGTATACAGCCTACGAAAAAATTTTATTTTTGCACCTCACTGTTTAAACCAGTGCGACATTTTCGCACCCTACCCATTGCTAGCCTGCGAAAAATGTTGATTTTCGTACTGTAATATACTGCTGGCTTGCGAACTTGTTTGTAAAAATAAAAAAAAAAAATGGATTGGGTCTTGTTATCTTTTGATGCCCAGTTTTGCTTTGATCAGCTGGATTGAACTTTTGGAGTCTATATTGATCTCTTTACAGTCTGCTTGACATTCTTTGAGTTGATTTTAGCCATATTTGCTTTGTTTGGTTTTGAAGGATTAGTCTCTTGCTTTGAGTGTCTTTCAATTACAAAGCATGTGTTTTCTTTAGAATTGTTTAGAGAAAGATCAGATTTCTTTTGAATAGTTCGCTTTAGAAGAAAACTTTTAGTTTGGGTTTCTTTGTTTTAAGAAAGTTCATTATTTCTTTTAGTGAAATTTTTGAAACAAAAAGATTTAATTTCTTGCTTTGTATTAGACTGGGGGCATCCTTGCATTTGAAGTAGCGAAATTGCATGATTCTTGGTATTTTTTGGTCTTAAATTCTTAAAAAAATTCCCCCTCATGGCCGGGGGGGGGCACCTTGAATCGTGTATTGGTGTATAGTCTATTTGTCTCACTTCTTGACAATCTTGATATCGATGAGTTTAGTAAAATTTTGGGGCGTTGTACATTTGGGAATGATAAATGTTTTCTCCTTCCCGTAGCATAGCTTTCATCGAAATGAAAAGATTGTATATTCATCTCTTTGCATAACTTTTGAGTCGGTCAAAACACTATCTTGTCCATGCCATCTTCCTTTTGAGTAACAACAGCCTTAAAAATAAAGTGCATATAAAAATTGATTAGACATTTTTATATTTTCTGGTAGCAAACCTACATTAGATTAGTTGTAGGGCTTTGTAATAGGTGTGAAAGATAACTTTCCAAAGCTGCAAACAAACATAGTATCTTATGATAGGGAGAGTTAAATCCACTTACTACATTTTTTTCTGGGAAGCCCTTCTCACACAAGCGTCAATCACGAGGTCGCATTAAGACTGGCAGAGTTACTCACCCTGCTTTGTTGGTATTGGTGTAGAGATTGCGCGTATTATGGAGGTCACTTGAACGTATACCCACAATTATGAGTGGAAGCCTTTCAAGTTGATTTCGAGATAGATACTTTGCCTTTGCGCATGGATCAGACTGTGGATTGTTTCCCCGGGAATCATTGTAGTAATTGGTAACCTTAGTGGCCTATCTCTCTAGGTTCTTTACACGAGGTGACTGTGGAGGGGCAAGTCTTCACGATACCTGGAATCAACATTGGCCAAACTCACTCGGGCTCCTTGGAGGGTATACCCACGATTATGTGTGGGAGCTTGCACCAAGGCGTAGTCCGTTAAGAAGGTCGTCAATGTAACTTTTCCACCCACTCTATCTCATCCCCTTCTTACTTTGTTCCCGTGGCATTGGATTTCACCACCAACTAGTGTGCTCATTGTGAGAAGGTTTTGTTTGCTTGTTTTCTTACTAGATTTTTAACGTGTGTTGTTTGTTTTCCGTAGTGGACTCTGGATTGGATCTTTATTTTTATGGCGTCAATTCCCAGAATGACCAATGAAGGAACTCCTTTTCCAGGGGAACCTTTTGTTTTTCCTTCTTACAGAAACATTGGTCCTCCTCATATTTCTACTTTGAGCCTTCCAGATCTCACAATTGGATTACCGGTATGATTGTTTTCCACTCAGGTAATCCCGAATGCAGTTGGTGCTTCCATCACAATCACTTCCCCCCAAGAGAATCAACCTCATGTTGATCCTTCACCTTCTTCACCAGTAAGGTCTTCTTCGCCTTCTTCACTTGCAAGGTCGCCTTCCGTTTCATCTTCTTTGTCGAGTGAAAGTTCTAAAGCTAGTAACCCGATGAATAAGAAGAAGAAGAAAATAAAGATTAAGAAGAAGAAAGATAAACAAGGTTCAAAACCTNCAAACATGTTGGAAAACAACCAATTATTGTTAAACGTGTTGGGAGTGTTGATGATGTCAAGATCACCCAAACAAGTCGTAAGCCCAAGTACCCTTGTAGGCTTTGTAAGGGTAGCCATCTTCGTAAGGATTGCCCTGGTCTATCCAAGGTTATAGAAGTATGGTCTACACACCCTGACCAACCCATGTCGTCAGCCTCTGAACAACATGTTGAAGACCTCCCGTCAACTAGTCATGATATCATTGGGAAGAATAAAAGTAGAGTCAAATTCCCGTGTATTTTATGCAAAGGGAGTCATCTAACTCACCTTTCCCTCGTATGGAGGAAGCCTCAAAATTACTGGAAGAAATGATTGTTTCACAGCCTTAACTTCCAGCTGCTTATCGTAAGTTTTCTCTCAACCCCCATGTAGTTGATGGAATGATCACTCCGGACTCGTCATCGGTCAATCCAATTGATCATGTCGTCAATCTGGTCACATCCTTAATTGAACTAGTTAATAAAGTGGTCGATCCGATCCCATATTCGGTCAATCCCACTCTCCCTTTAGAGAGTGTTAACAAAGTGGTTGATTTGATCCCATCCTTGGTTGATCCCACTCTCCCATTAGAGAGTGAAACCCAAGAGATCGATCTGTTTCCACCTGTCGACCCCATTCTCCCCTTGGAGAATGAAACCCAAGTGGTCGATCTGATCTCTCCATCAGTCGATCCTACTCTCCTGCTAGAGAGTAAACCCGATACTGCCCATGTTTTTCTCATTGATACAGACTCTACCATGCCGGTGGGTATTCCTCCTTCTCCCGTGGAACCCCCTCCAAGTAATGAGGCCATCCGTTTTGATTGGGATGTGATAACTGGACCTCGTCTTCCCTCTCACATTCCTTTCCAGATTATAGTACATGTTTGTGGTCGATATTTTCCTCAGACACTGATAGATGAAGGTGCGTCTGTTAGTATTTTGTCCTCTTTTTCTTGGAAATCTTTGGGTTTTCCTCAACTTATGTCGGTTACGTAGAATCTGTTAGCTTTTAACAGAAGAACTAGTCAACCTTTAGGGACCCTTCCTTAGTTTTCTATAACTTTGGGAGGGAAAACTATCTTTATTGACGTCATGGTAGTCCAAGACCCCTTGGATTTCTCTTTACTCCTTGGGCGAGATTATCTGTATGCCATGAAAGCTATTGTGTCTACTCTTTTTTGTGTGATATATTTCCCTCACGATGGACGAGTTGTGACTGTTGATCAACTTTCATTCATTGACCCCAAATGGATTGCATCCCTAAATGGTTCTTATATGCAGACGGTATCGCCCTCGCCACAGGTCAATTATGTGGCATTGTCGCCCATGGCTTCAACTTCTAATGACTTAGATCCAGTAGTTGACATGGTGATCTCTTCGATAGGGTTGTTAGAGCCTGATCTCTTTACTCTTGTCACAACCCTCGACATGTTGTCCTTCCAGAGTGTGTTTCTTCCTTCCAGTGAAGACCTCTTGGAATCCATGACTGAGTTTTTTCCCTTGACATGGTGTCATTCTGGAGCATTGTCCTCTTGGAATCCATGATCAAGAAGAGAGACTTCAAGGACAGTTTTTGCATCTCTGAGGCAACCTCGTTAAAAAATGAAATAGAGGTCTTTGAGCTTGATTTTCTGATTTCAAGCTCACATACATGGGTTTATAAATAGAGGTGTTTTATTGTCTGATTCATTGATCACATACATGGGTTTATATTGATTTTATGTTATTACTATCACTTTGGTTGGTTGCGTTTTTTTGCAGGTTCATCATTGTATGAGCGTTGGAACGGAGCTAGGATGGCTATGGCGAGAGGAAGTGGCGTTTAAATGGTATGTCACCTATCCCTCTTTAGTTAGTAAATTCAATAGCTAAAACTTAAGGAAAGCGTCATGTTCTGGTGTGTTTTGTTCTAGATCTAGGTGGATCTAGGGAGATCAGTTAGTGTCCGCACCTACCAATTTATCCTATAATAACCGCGACTAAAAATAATGAGGGTTCCTCTATTTCCTTTTTATCATTGAAATTTTCCCACCAATATTTGACATGCGGAACGACTTTGAGGAGCAAAAAAGTAATATTTTATGTATTTGAACATTTATGAACATAAAAAAACCCTTCTAGTAGATTCAACCATTTGTCTACAACATCTGTGTCTATATGACCTTCAAATATAGAAATATAAAATTTGATTTGTACCTTGAAGGGGGCGATGCCTCCGCTCAAGGAATATGCATCGCCTGTTGGTAGCCACCGAAGGATTTACGCAAAACTGTCCATCCTCTCATTCCTCTATTGTGTGAGGTATTCCTCGAGCAACATTTTGAAAGGATCTCTTGTCCCGTAATATTTATTTTCTCCCACCATGAGAGGTCGCTTGGGCATGTGAGATATTTTTTCCTCAAGAGAAACAAGCTCGAGACCCAATTATTTGTACCATGACCTCATCGGGGACATGCATTAAGAACAACAAGGAGTAGAGCACTTTGATACCACTAATCCAGATTTTATGAGGATAATGAAATGAATACATATTATTATTATTCTTAACACATAAGCATAAGGAACAATAACAGAGATATAGTAAAACTGGCTTCTATTCAATACGGAAATATGTTGAAACTGTAAAATGTAGACTGAAAATAAGATTGCTAGAATGGTGTTGGCTTATCTCTAAGAAGAGATGCGACGATTGCACTCATTCTCAAAACAGATACAACTACTTCCTACTCTATTGATATTAGCTTGAAAACAGATCTACCATCAAATGATAAGTTCATGTAACATTAGACACAAACTAGAAAGAAACAGGCCAAGCGTGTCATATTAATGAGAATAACGACAGCAGTACTTACAATCGTAGATGTGAATGCGACAGCTTCGTCGAGTCCTCTTCGTCTAACCCTTGCCTAGAGGATCCAAGACCTGGATGACAGCAGCTTCAATGATCACTCTCCTTTGGCTGACTGTGAGTTTCCTCCAAGATCATAAGTTTCACATATTCAATTCTTCCCCCTTTCCACCATCATAGAGCCTGCTTATATAGGTTGGGAGGAGCCTAACCTCTTGAGTTATGTTTAGAACCAGTTGGGAACCTTCTTCATAGATCAGGGATCTATTGATGAAACCAAGAATTCGAGCACAACAGCCTCCTAATCTCGAATGTTCTTTCCCTTATTCTTCTCAACGGGCTAACAACTGACCCAGATTAGGGAGCGCTCCTTCAGAAGGGATGTCAGAGCGTTGTAGCGCTCCTTGGCAAGCATAGGGAAGCGTCAGCGCTCTTAAGATGAGCAGCGCTCCTCCAAAAGGGTCTAGGGAGTGTTATAACACCCCCTAAGACATCATAGGGGAGCACCAGCGCTTATGCAACTGCATTAGGGGAGAATTCCCTCTCCAAACCTCAGTTTCAGGGCTCCTTTCAGGTGTCAAGATTCTTTTGATCCCAGTAAACCAGTTCTCTTCCTTCAAATGAGTCATGTGATATTTCATAAGTGTTTCCTTAGTGTCGTTATCACGGCATCATGTCTGAACATTGTTTGCGACACTAGTGATCAACTTGCAACACTTGCAAAAGCTGAAGGGAAGATGCGACACTTACGATAGTCAATAGGGATAATGCGACACTTATCCATCTGAGCAATTTCGACGTGTAACATAATGCCCCCCAAAGTATGAAGTCAGAAGATGCGAACTGATGACTGAAATGCTTTGTAGATGTTCAAGCAAGGGTATAGACTCGGAGAACCAGACAAAAGCTGCACACAAACATCCAACAAATATCATGACATACTTCAAAACCCAAGGCAGGCATACCTATGCTTGGATGATCAAGATTTGAGATATGGCCGCCATAGTATACACTGTGGATCCATAATTGTATTGATAAAAGTGTATAGCCACTGAA
>JASDQU010713403.1:9604-20806 GCA_032191745.1 Picea mariana
GAACAGGTTATGAAGAGGAGGGGTTCTTTTTATAGGTAGTTTAGCACACACCAAGATGCGTGGCTAAAATTTGACTGGGAAATGGCCATCCAATTCAGGGTTGGAATTTAGAAAGTGTTTTAAATTGTTATTTTAATGTTTTCTCACCGTCATGTTTATATATAGAGATGACCGTCATGTTTATATATAGAGATGAGAGATATAGTAGTATTCTAAAAGTTCTACGATCGTTGGGCTGTTTTCGCCCCCGTAATTTTTTGGTTTGATTTTGATAAAAAATTGGTGATGAATAGTTGGATCTATAGATATAGATTTGAGTGATTAAATTGATATTATTGAATCAGCTAAAAAAATCGAAAGATAAAAAATTTAGCCAACTTCAATATATATATATATAAATAAAGATGAGAAAAAAATTAATTTCGGTTCTAGTATTTTGAAAATCAAAATGTACAAAATTTAGAAGTCAAATTCCAGACCTGATTTCATTTTGAATATTCAATGATTTCATTTCAAAATAGTTAATAAAGATAGGTAAGTAATAAACACCAAGTTAGAGGGTATTGATAGCGGTAAATGTGGAAATGGTGGTTCATTCAAGATTTTACTTGGACTATAATTTGTTTAAAATTTTCAAATAAATCCCAAATCTCTTGAAAACAAATCGCAGTTATATAAAAATTCATGTCAATTATGATCCTGCCCTGTCTCAAATGGTTTAACGGTTTTTATCTATAAAATCAACCTATATCATGATTTTCGTTTATATCGGAAATATACAAGATCAATCCACAGCAGCAGCAAGAATTTCTGTTCTGCCGGATTTCAACAAAAACCGATGGCACGAGATTGACATTTGGCAGAATGTGTAGTCATTTTCCAGATCGAAGACTACCTACACCATTATTTCCTAACGAAATTTGAAGAGTACACGGCTCTAAAGATATGGTGTTACCTGTCGCAATGTGCGTGGAATTTCCACCCAGCTCCCCATTTTTCTGTCCGCAATAAATCGTTGGACGCGCCCTCCATAGAATTCACGTACCATGTACTCTTACCAACCCCACTCTGACCATCGGGTCCATTTCGTTTTATTTTTTGTTTTTTGTTTTTTTGGAAAAATTCAGATATTTTTTTTTCATTAAAGTTGGTTAATAATAAGGTTTGAAATCATTTTAACAGTATATTTTTTTTCATGAGTTTAACATTTGAGTTAGGGAAATTGAAACCAAGTAGAGATGATAATAATGGTTACTTTAAACAACCCAATTTAAACCTAATTATCCCGAGTTTCTATTATTATCTTCATTCAAGTATAATTTTAATTAAAATTTTAACTTTCTCATAAATTAAATTTATTTATGAAATTAATTTATGAAAAATGTTATTTAAAAGACAAGTTTTTTTTAAATATATTTAAAATTTTTAATTTTCTAAAACACAATAAATCAATAAAACATTAACTTTTTTTCAAATTTTAATTTTAAATTTTTTAAATATCTCTTTTCAAACTGGTTTTCTTCCTTTTTTATTGTAAAACTTTCAAAAAAAACTTTCTTATTAAATCTAAATCTCTCATATTATCACTTCTAAATCCATCTCTTACTTCCCAAGATAAAATAAAAAAATGCATACCTTACTTTTTACTTTAAAATAATCACACCCATCTTTCATATTTCAATGTGCTTTTCCATGTTCATATTCAACACACCACGGTAATACCTATGTGTGCACTTCTCCTCTAAAATATTTAAAATACCCATACTTCTCCATCCTCATAAATCCTTGATGCTTTCAATTCCACTCTCACCCCTTTTCTTGCCTGGAACCCAATATATACATTTCCAATCCCTATCTACACATTTTTCCACTAAAATCTTTAAGAACCCTATACATCTCCTATCCTAAACCTTTAACACTATAAGTCTCCCTTCCCACTTTGAATCCAATATAAACATTTCCAACCAAAACCACTTACCATGCAAATTTTTTATTAGTTTAATTTAATGTTAAAAATTTACATCCACTTTTGTTTATTAAATATAAAATCTATTATAAATTAAAAACTTCATTATTCTTTAATTTATGTTAATATAAATTTATATTAATTTATGTTAATATAAATTTATAAATATAAATTTATAAAGTGTATTTATAAGTAATAAATTGAATTAAAAATATTGAAAAAAATAGATATTTATTCAAATATTATTGAAGATTGAAGCTATAAACAAATGAAATAACTCAATTTTTCCTTTGATTAAATTCATGCTTTCTCTACTCTCCAATATCACAACTCTTCATTTTTATTCCGCCTTAATGTTTCATAACAAATTAAAATTCAATAATGAATGTTAAAAATTGAAATAATGAGTTTTAAAATATAATATATATAAGGTATATTTATATAATATAACATGTTAGGTTGTAGTATGCAACAACATACCTAATAATTTAGGTGGCATCATAATACTCTTATATTATATAATTGTACATAATATCGTTCAATACTAAAGGGAAAAATGTAAAGTGTGGGAAAAATGTAAAGTGTGGCATGTTTATAAGGAAAAAATGACAGGAAACTTGTGGTGTCCAACCTATAAAATCTATGGGTTGGGGAATTTGCTCCATGTTAGCTTCTATGGACTCCTCTCCAAAACTACCTTTAAAAAACATTTGAATTGAATGTAAAATTTTAGCATTGATTCATCAAAAACAAAAATTCCTTCTCTATCGCCTAAAAACATTTCAAAAGTTGCAATACACTTTTTGTCATTCCCATTTGTCAATGTTGTGAACCTTTTCAATATCAAGATTGACCACTTGACCCATAATCTCTTAGAGAAAAGGATTTAACTATGCCCTTGCCCTTCATCATATCCCCTATGAAGCTATCATATGTAATATTATCTGTACAATTCATTCCCTTTCCATCTACGAGGCTAAAGAAATCCATGAAGATTGCTCTAGAATCCTATGAATTGATAAAGCCCCTAAACCCAACCTTTCTAAAGATAAATGCATAGCCATTAAATATTTGAATGACAACTCTTAACACTGTTGTACTAAATGTTAGAATGTGTTGTAATGTTGTTTAGTGACCACATTTGTTGATGTATTTCATGTCATTATGATGTTAGTTGTAACATTTAAAGCCATTATTTATGGGGCATATGTGTACATGCACTAAAACAACATTAGTTTTATTGGGGTTTATTATTTGTCATCTAGTGGGATTTATGGATAATGAGGAAAATTTTAACGATTCATACCTATCTTAAAGTGTAGAAACCTTGAAAACACTTGGAAACATGGAAACACTAGAATGACAACATGATTTTTCATGACAATGGGGAGTTAGAGTTAGTACAAAAGAAGGCACATATGCAAGCCATTTTGACATGCCCCATACAAGTTTGAACAAGGTTCTGGGCATGGATGGACCTTTTCCTATTATGTATTTTCTTCGGATATCTCAAACATGGAGCAAGGAGGAGTGAAATATTGCATGATGGCTATGGAAATTGCAGAATTGGAATGATGGAGCATGCATTGGAAAGCATGGAAACCATAATTGACTAGGAGGAACAAATTCCCCTTTTATCTTCACATGCTTTATACCTAATTTTTCTTTAGCTAACTTGGAGTTAGATTATTGATTATGGACCTATTATCCCCATTTTGTGGATAAATAAGGAGATTATGTCTTGAGGCCCTCATGTTGTAGATATGGACTACCAGGAGACTACATGACCAACAATATCCTTTTGCATAGATGGAAAACCCACTCACCACCATAGATGGTCACAGTTTTTCAAATGGCATCCACCACACCAGCTGGCTTCCGGAAGGTAGTGGGCCTTGCTTGAGGTATAAGTCGGTATTATTGTGAGCATCATTTCAATATTTAAGCCATTTGATTATGTTGTATCTTATATTTTCTCTGGATTCCATGATATGTGCTTGAACATTATGCCTTTTTCCCTTCTTCACCTTGGTGGTTGACATTGTTTCGTAGTAAGTGGTTTTCCTTAGGGATGGGTTTGTTACTGGAAACTCCCTTAATGAGCCATGGTACCATTCTCGACCATACTTACCACTTTCCATCATTATTCCCCTCAGTTTCCTTATCTCTTGGGATTTTAGGGTGTATTGACCCAAGAAGGGGTTGTCCCTCACTCTATGGGAAGAAGGGGCTAAAGGCCCACAAGGATTGGTGTTGGGTAAAAGATAAAAGCCTTATATAAACCTTCCAGATGCTTTGCCCAGGGGTCACCCAAGAAAGAAATTAAAATATTATCTTTGAGTAAAGCGGACCCACAATGTAATAAAATTCTTAAAATGTTAGTTGAAGGATATGAGGTCTCATCACGAGCCAACCTATCATGTTCATGGCTATCTAGTGGTATTACATTGTCATCATCTAGTCACCAAACTAGGGAAATGGCTCTTAGTTGCATGGCTGAGAGAAAGGGGATCTCATCAGGAGCCAACCTTCTAATTTCCATTAGGTATTTGTGGGTGGCATTTCCACCACATGGTCACCATGCCAAGGAAATGACCTTCAATCTCTCCTTATGCTATTTTAAAATAAAGTAAATAAAGAAAGATGAAATGCAATTGATAGGCTTGGAAAAGGTGCATTGTGAATGAAGGTACCACACACTCTCTACAAATGAACCCATGAATGAGACACTACAACCCCTTGTATGTCATGATCCCTATGCCCATTGAGTCTTGATCCCTACCACCTCATCCACTTTGCATGGCTTAGAGAGGGATATATTGGAAGTTCTCCTGGACCTAGGGTAAGACCTACCAAATAGGACACCTTGTCAACCCTCCCATACTTAAGCTTGACAAGTCACATAATGTCTTTGAGCTACTAATTGTTTGATATAATGATCTTTGATGCACATGCTTAGATGAATTATTATTGATTTGATCCACTTATCATGATGTTATGACTTGAGATCCTTGGAGGACATGTTCATTTGTCTTTGCAGGACCTAGTTGGTGGACAATTTTGGGAGAACAAGCCTGGCTTGGGCTTCCATGGGGCTACAAGCCCACATGTTGGACACATGGTCCCGCATGCCAAATGAGAGAAAGATGACTTGGAAATCCTTGATGATGATTTGGACAACCTAGCCCACTTGTTTCTTTCCAAATGATTTTCCCAGGAGGGGAAAAATGTCCCATTTTTTAGCTTGACGTCATGATCTTGGGGGCTAGGGCATGGTGGTGAGGTGCCACTATTTGACACATGGACATTTGTTGAGGAGAAGGGTCTTCACCATGATATGACTGCCTAGATGCTTGGCACATGGCCTTTGGAGGCCCATCCATGCTTCTCCAACACCAACGACTTCCTCAAAGTGGCAAAACGTCCCCTAAAGGGTGTCGTCCTCCTAAATTAGGGTTTATTTTGTGCAAAAAGTGAAATTTTAAGTGAATTGTTGAATATTACTTTGTTAAGGGGGAATGATTAGGGTTGTTGACCCCTAATCTTTTGTTTTACTCCTTATTTTGTGGACAAGCTATGTTACCTAAATTTCGTATAAATAGAGATCATAAGATCTCATTTTAATCATAACTCTCCCTCTTGTGAGAGACTTTGGTCTAAAATTTTCTCCCCCCTTGGTTCTTTTATCTCTTGTGCACTTCTTTATGGCTATGTTATGAATGGTTGATGGAGGAAGGTCTAGCGCTAGCTTTGGATGATGCTTTCTAGCTCTTATGGTGAATTGTCTTAGCATTTCTCTTTATCTTGGTATGGTTTTTTACTCTCTTGCTATTATTTTATTCAAGTAAAGTAGTGTTATGATAGGAGCTAGGTGGAAAGTACAAGGGAATACATCCCCACCATAGCCTTCATCATTTTTGGTTGCTTCATCTCATTGATTAAGGGTTTGCTAAGAGAAGTATAAGGGCATACACCCTCTTAGCTTAAACCCTAGCTTAGAGAAACTTGCCTTGGGAAGTAAAAGGGCTTACACCCACAAGGAGGTAGCTTCTCTAAGCTCCTTTTGACTCCATTAACCCAATAGTAAAGGCACTAGCCATTGATTTGCTGCATTGGAGAAATAAAATATTGCATTGGGAAACATGATTTTCGATCATTTTTACTTCTTGCAAAATGGATTGTTTTCCTTGTGCCTTGGGCACCTTACAGCCACTAGGGCATCCCCATCTAGGGGGTACTTATTTATGTTGTTACAAAATTGCATCTTTAGCCATTAGGGCTGCAGAAACCCTAACTTACTTGCTTTAATAACTCTCTTATCAACCATTGGAATTTGCTAAAAGTTTGCAAACTTACTCTCCTTGGCCTAGCGCGCTTTTTGGAAAAGTTTGAGGGGATTTCAGTGGGTTATTTTCTTTCTGTAATATATTAAATGTTACATCCATAAGGATGGTATAATTTGCTGCAGACTAGTGTTTACAACAAACTTATCTTTTGTGCTAGAATATTGGTTTTTCATCTTGAGTTTAGCTAGTCTTTCTCTTGTATTTTTTACTTGATCTCCAACACTTATTGAGCAGATTCTAGTACCATTTTCTTGCTGATATATACTTTTATTTACTGCTGCAAATTAGGGACAACAAGATTAAATTACTGATCCAACTAACATCTATCATTGCAAGGTGTGTTTTCTTGTATCTCGGGCAGGTACAAACATCCAGAGAAGTACTATATATGTGGGGCAGCTATTACTTGACCTTGAAAGGCATATATCCCTACCTTTCATTCCATTTATACTTGAAATCTAGGAGCTTCATTTCCACTTCCCTCCATCTCCATCTCAATCCCCCTAGGGTCACCGAGATTGCCTCCCTAGAGTGACCTAGTCACCCTTGAAGTGTGGGACCTACATCAGGGTGACATTGGGTGTAGGATTCCCAAGTTGTAGCACTTGTTTCATGCTTGGGTCAGACTTTTCCCAACCTAAAAATTGCACTATAACAATACCTACATTTTTTGTTTTGACCAGGGGTTGGCTCAACTTCACCTGTTGTTATAAGTAGAATATGGAAACCATTTTGGGTGAAAAATGGTTTTGGGGTTCTTCCTATTTGACCCTCAAATCCTAGCATCCTTGTTTTGATGCATGTTTTGAGGTGGAGTACACTAGTATTTGTAACATCCCCATTATAATCCCTAGTTTAATTCATGCTTATGTGGATATAATATGTGGCTATGACCAAGCGATGTAATATGTGAATTGTATTTCAATGTTTTAATAATAAAAATGTGATGCCAATTGCTAAGGGGACAYGGCCAAGAAATGGGGGCTGAATTAATCCACAAGAGAGGAAAGTGTCTAGAATAATGGCCAAGAGGGGTCAAAGGGGGAATTACCCATGTATATCAATTTAACCCATTTTCCTAAACTTGCCAATTGTATATGAACCCTCCAATTTCTGATTGAGTGTTCCCAAATCCAATCATTGAATACATGTAAGAGGGTGGGTACAAGTGGACACATAATTCTGATTGAGTGTTCCCAAAGAAAATCATTGAATACATGTAAGAGGGTGGGTGTGAGTAGTCACATCCCAAAGTTATTGGGCACATGGGGGGTTGAGTACAATCAACTTGGGGAACAATGTGAGTCAAGAAAGGCAAGCCACAAGAGAGGAAATTTGTATGATTTGGGGACAATAGAAGTTTTGAGGAAGTCAAGATTTGTGCATGGAAAAGGAGAGAGAGCAAGAAAGAGAGCTTGGAGCTGGTGCAACCATGGAGGGTGAATTATGGAGTGTAACTGGAGCGAATTAGAGCTATGGAAAACTGAAGAGCCAGGTTGTCAGGTCTAAAGAGTGAACTCTTGTGTGAGTTGCACTAAATAACAAGTGTTGTTGTTGGTTTGCTGATAGTTTTCCTAGCAACAAATTCCCTTGAGTTCCCAGTTGATAGATTCCTAGTTACATGTGCCAGAGAAATTCCGATAAACAAATGACACATTCCTTGGGCTATCCCTGATAAAAAGATGGTGCATCCCTTGGGTAAACCATCATAAATGAATGGTACATCCCTTGGTTTATCCATGATAAATGGATGGTACATCCCTTGGGTGATCCCTGATAAATGAATGGTGCATTCCTTGGGTTGGGCAGGTCAAGAGGAAGATAGATGGTGGAAATATCAGGATATCTCTAGGAGAATATCAGTTGGGTTATGAGCTTTATGAGTTGTGAGTGGACTGTGAGAGACCACTCTCTTTCTTGGATTACTAGCCTCAAGTCAAGGGTGACTGGATATTGATATTTAGAAAAATCAGTCTATGGTTGGGTGGAACATTCGTCCCAAGTAGGTGGTTGAACAATTATTCCTTAAAGATAAGTATTTTATCTTGTACTCAGTTATTTACATGTGCTATTGTTGTGCATGAACTCTGCGTGAATGAGAATGAATTATATGTTGTTGTAATGAATGATTTAGTTTTATTTCATGTCGATTATTAACATGCTTTAGATGTATCTATTTTATGGTTATAGACAATAGCTAAATCTATTATAAATGTGCAGTTGTAAGCCACAAGAAATCAACTAACAGTAAAATAATTTATTTAATTAGTAGAAGTTTCATTTTTATCTGTATTCCACACGTAATGATGCTTATATAGAGGCTAGGTATGTTACAAAGTTGTATCCAAGCTGATAATGATCTTTTTTGCGTGACGTGGCCCAACCTGGGTGGTTGGGTACGTTACAAAGTGGTATCAAAGCCCACTTTTCAACGCTGAGCCTGGATGGGCCGAGTTAGAAGAATGCTGAAGCGGAAACTCACAGAGAAATAATTTCTGGAGTATATATGCAACTTTTTTATTTAAGTTACTGCACTAAAATTGAGAGGAATTTCATGGGTAATGTGAAGAATTAAGCCTCTTTGGAAATTTCGAAAATAAGCAAATCAAAAAAATTTGGGTATTTTTCTGTACGATGATGTCAGGATGACATGGAGGCCATGTGTCAGCTAACATGGTAGAAGAAAGACGTGTACTGCCACAGTGGAAGGTACATGTTGGATGCGATGACAATTGGTGGGTGATGTGGAGCCATGTGGTAGGCTAAGTGTTAGTCCCATGAAACTACAGTAAGATCTTGGAAAATGGTTAAGTGTTGAGACTTCTCATATGGACTTAAGTGTTAAGAAGTGGAAAAATGGTTAAGTGTTGAGACTTTTCAAACATACATAGTACTACTATCAAAGACTTCCAATACTTCCAAAAAGATCTGGAACAAAGGAGAATGCATCTTTTCATACTAAGTTTGAAGCTCTCTAGATCGGGCCATATTAGATTGAAAAGGTTTTTGGTTTCAATTCTTACTTGCTAAAAGATATTAATGCAAAAGTTCAAACATTGCTTGTGAATGGGAAATAACCTACGCATTTCATTACTTTATTCAAATACCTCCCTTTGTACATACACCTTATTTTCTATCCAGGCTCTCTATATATTTTTCATGCATATCGCCTTTCCTTTTATTTTTATTTTTCTTTCTTTCCATTTTTCCTTATTTTATTTTTTACACCATTTCCCAATGGACAAACCTCTCTAGATTCTCAACAACCCGTAGCGGGTTATTGTCCCACAGTTGGAGTCGAATGTTGACCAACATTTGTTGATCAAAGTTTAAGTGTTTTGGTCATACTTTCTCTCTTGTATATCCCACACTTGGTCATTTTTGCAAAATGCGGGTTGCGGGAAACACCATCATAAGTCATCTCAAGACTGCACCTCCATAACCCACAAGTATCCATCATCAAAACTTAGTCATTTTTCTCATTTTTTTGTTACCCTTTCTTCACTTTTTACACTTAGCCAATTCCTTAATTGTGGGATTCTTGTAGCTATAGTAAGAACTATCTGAAAAGTATACAAACCCGCAACCCACACTTCCGCCTACTCCAAAATGACCCTCACACTTTTGCATTACACAAAATGGACTATTGTAATACTTACTTTATTTATTGACTGTAGATGTGGGTTTCCCCCCCTCATCTCCCCTTTCATCTCGTGCATCCTGCAACCCACAAACCAACATTCACCATAATGCCCCTTGCATCACTCACTTTACGCTTCCATATTTAACCATTTTTCATTCACCTTGATAAATATTCACACTCCTCGAGAAAATTTATGATCCCATCACCACATCATCTAGCACACATTACGAATTAATGTTATTAAATAACATGATTCTCGTAAAACACCTACCTTAAATCCAAATCAAATCATGCAATTAACATTTTCGAACTAAGTTCTAAATCATCTGATATCAAGGAAATATGTGGAGAATTTAGTAAGATATTAAATCCATACTGTAAAATTCTTACTTTGACAGAACCACCACCTATTCACTCAAAGTAATCTTTTCCAAGTGTGTCAAATAAGAAAAGAGAATTGTATTGTGGAGACACTGTCAACACTCTAGGGCAAGAGTACCGTGAATTCGAGTGGTTCGAAGCATTCAAGTGGTATTCGAGGATTTAATCTCAAGAAAGGAGTTCAAACAAAGTTTGGACTTCTAGGATTGCATCGGTCAGTTGTATGCCAGGAGTGTCTGACTTTAAATAATTATTTCTCTGGTGTGCATATAAGTTTAATAATGAGGAAAGAATAATCTAGCTACAAGGAAGGACACTAGTCTCTCTGGCACCTATAGTTTTCAGGAGGATGCTTAGAATTCCATATCCCACCATGACATTTAAAATCTCTAATTTTTTTTCTTTATTGAAGGTGAACAATGAAGGAAAAAATATCTTGGACAATTTTCTCATAAATCCGTAAGATTATTCTAGAATCTTTTCTCGAATATAGGTATGTTTACTCAAATATCCATATAAGGACCTTGCATGGTTTTTTTCGATAATTATTGGACAATATTCCACAACCACTATCTCGAGATATGTTTTGTATGTTCTTCACCACTCTATTATTAAAGATGTCATGTTCAACTAGGATCATATGATTTAGAGCTAAGTTTCCTTTCAACTAGGAAACTTTCAAAAGACCAATAAATTCTTTATGACTTCTTATTTAGTTTATGCAAGATCCTATTGTCACATATTTGAAGACTTTCCATGAGAAAGGAATGTAGATTTCATAAGGATCCAATGTAGTTCTGGTATCCGAAACTATAGAAGCATAAAGTCCCATACCATTTTTATGAGGTACATAATTCCTTTCTATC
>JASDQU010713405.1:19541-33060 GCA_032191745.1 Picea mariana
AAAAGAATAAAGAATAAAAGGCATGAATGGGCTTGGAAACATTTGCATCCAGGACAGGTGCAGCTCGCCTTCTACAAAGGCACCCACAGGTAAGCCTTGCATTTCCCTGCTATCACTGCACCCCTTGTTAGGACATCCCTTATCCACCTCATCCATTAACATGCCTTGAATTTGATTTCTTCTGGAGACATCCCACAACCACTGGAAACTAGCCCAATAGGACGCCCTGTCACTTCCTCCAAACTTGCCTTGCAGATTTGTATAATATCTTTGAGCACTTGATTGAGTAAAAAGGGTTTTATGCACATGTTTAATAAAATTGATGATTGGATGTGATTGACATTGCTATGATCCCTGTGACTGATGAGCCCATGGAGGGCGTATCTGTTGATGTGCAGGATCATACCCGACGGACAGGTACCATATTGGACAGGTACACATGGGGAGATGATTAGTTCGAACCTCCATGGGGCTAAAGAGTCCACCAGATGGATGTTGAGACCCCAACAGGGGGCAGAGACAGGACAGAGGGGTTTGCACCGGAGAAGAGTAGGACGTTACACCAGAGGCAGCCCGATAGAGCCTTACCCAGGGGGGTTGTGCCCTCTCCACTTGGACGTTGGCCTTGGAAGACCCATGACACCACCCAGGATGCCTATGACGTCATCTAGCATTTATGGACGTTTTGGGAGGCAGTTGTGGCAGTTGTGGCATGTGTGGCAACTTGGAGAGGCCCAAGGCGGGCTAACGTTTTGCTCCAGGAGGCCAATGTTGCCCTAAAAAGGGCTAACGTCACCCTAGAAAGGGCATGACGTATTTATTTTTTCTTGATTAAGGTTTAATTTATGACATTTAATGTAAAACAATATTATTATGTATTTTGGCCTTATCGGCCTTTTGGTGACCTAAATTTTAATTAAGGTCATTTCTACTATATAAATTGAGGGTTTTAACTCTCATTTTGATCATCATCTTTCACTCACACTTGGTGAGGTCTGAAATTTGCGCCCTCCTTTAGGGTTTTTGGCTGAAATTTTGATGCACACTCGTTGAAGGAGGCTCTTTCTTGGCTATTTTCTACATTTTCTTGGTGGAAGGTTTACAACTAGGGTTTGGCTTATTGAATGGTTGATGAATGTAAGTGAATTTCTGCAATTCTTCTTTATTTGAATGGTTATGGTATCTTTTCCTTGCATTTTAATGAAATTTGTTGGATTAAACCCTAGGGGACAAGCACATGTTGGTGTCCTTGTTTCATGTCCCTACTAAGTTATGCTAAGAGCCATTGTATTTGCTAAAGATAGATGTTAAAGCCTTGCCATAGCAACACTCTACCTTTTACTCTTCTAGCCTAGTTGTTTCATCTTTGCCCTTTGAGCTAAAGAAGGAGGAAGACGCACTAAGGCCTAGGGTTTCTACAACTTAGTGAGTCGTCTTCCCCTAGGGTTGATAGGTTGAAGTCTTGCCTTAGCAACACTTCAACCAGCATATCCCTCTTGTCTTTGGTCCTATCATTATCACTTCGGCCTTTCAACATTTGCAACCAGTTTGACTCCATTTGCCCTAATAGCGCACTGATCTAAGACCTTGTACTTGAGTCCCTTTGATCACAACTTCCAAACACTCTTGAACAACCTTTAACTTCTTCTAACCCTAGCTTAGACTAACACTTACTAACCCTATTGTTGTCGTCATCTACCTATGTTATAACCATATCCATGCAACATTTATTGTGTCTTTAAAGCAATTGAAAGTGTTTCCATCCTTATACACACTTGCAAACGTGAGCTAAGTCCGGCTCACTTAGTGTGTCCTTGGAGGCACAATGCCTAGGTTTACAGCCCACGCTGTCACTTTGACCGGAACCTCTTCCGTCTAGGCTCACTCCTAGGGAAGCCAAGGGGGGTAGTCCCTAGTTACTAGATAAGATTTAGCGTTAAGTTCTAGGAGTTGGTTTTAATTTCTTAAGGTTAGAGGGAGTCTATCCTATGATGCTAAGGAAGCAATGCAAGATGCAAGGGTTAGCATGTGAAGCAAGCCTTTCCCTAAGTCAACTAAGACTAGTGCCTAAGGTTGGGTAAGGGGTCAACTAGATGTTAGGGTGTTTTGTTACAATATGATTACAAGTTACTTACAAAAAAATAATTAAATCCAATGTACAAGTAAAAAGATACAATGATACAATATGCAAACTAACCATGTTTAAATGTATGTGCAGGATAATAGAAGATCAAGGCATTAACATGAGTTCATCACCAACATGTCAAGTTCATCATTAACACAACCACAAAGACACTTTAGAAGATTTAAAGATTAAAGCACAAGTGCATTAAGATGATCGAGACTATAAACACTCGTAGTTATTAAACCCTCAAAGTCTTTATTAGATAATTAAACCCAAGATTATTAAATGATTAAGGGTTCTTAAGATTTAAAAGTTTTAATTACCCTTATTAAGTGTTTCACCGAAGCCTCCTCCCCCTATTGCCAAATGGCTGCTAGATGCTCAAGATAGTATGGCAACGAGGCCAACCCTAGCTGTCACAGTCAGCCCAAAAGATTGAGTTTTTATGGAAAGGACACTCCTTTGTGCCGTGAAACCGTCCCCGGCCTATCACCTTCCGTTGCCCTCCTCAATCCCTGTTTTAGATGGTGAAGATGGTGGTCTAAGGTACCCTATTAAGTCTATTAAGTTAATATATCAATTAGGTAGACTTTTAGGTGTATTTTAGAGTGTTTTGGTGATTTTATGATGCCTTTAAAGTGTGATTTATTGCTATGGCCGAAACACACTTCAGCTCAAATGTGTGTTGCTTAAGCTTGAAAATGAAAGGCATTAACACATATAAGTTATGTGAGAGCAATTACTTAGTTCACCAATATGTAGCTTGCTATGAAAAGAAAGCAAATTACAAGGGAAAGAACAACTTGCCAACAAGAAATGAAAGATGAGCATACTTATTTTATGTTGATTTAAAGCATCAAGATCCAAGCATTAAGTGTGAGAAAGAAGATTTAAGTGTTTGCCTACACTATCAACTTAACCATAAGAATAACTTCAAGTGTGTTGCCAAATGGCCTTAAAATATTATAGCTTGAAAGAGAAAACCATTCACTTAAATATGAAGCATTAAACATTTAAAGTGTTAGATTTAAGCATGCAAGTAAATCTAGCTAAGTTGATTGTGCCCAATAGGCTTAAACTATGGATTAATGTGTGTAAGATCTAGCTCTAGAGTATTTTAAAACATTAAGCATTTTAGAGATCAATAACACATCTTAAACCCTAACCTTACCACTTGGGGTATTCCTCTCCCAATAGGTAGGCAATTATTGGACTTGCTTTGTTTAGAAATAACTTGAGAAAGAGAGAGGCAAGCAAGCAAGGGAGATGAGGTAAGGAGAGAGACAAGCAAATAAAACCCTAACCCCACGTCTTAGGTTTGGGAGATGCCTTTCATCTACCAAACCTCACGTCCTAGCTCAAGAAGTGCCCAAAAATGCAAGAAATGCAAGATCTACACTTAACCTAAGCTACCCCAAGGCTCACACGTGGGAGGAGGCCGTACCACTCCTCCCACACCAATGAGCCACTAAATCAACAAATGAAGGAAGATCTATGCACAAAAAAGCCCTAGAAATGAAAGAGAGGGTTGAGAAATAGATACCAACTTTTTGGAGGGTCTTTGAGAGTTGTGTGGATGTCTTTGGGTAGCCAAACCCCTCTCAACCAGATCTGAACCTACAAAAACCAGCAAGATATACTTGCTGGAAATGCTACACACAACAAGCAAAGTGAAGAAAAACTTTTGCTTTTTAGGGCAAAAATTTTTTGCAAGAAAAAATTGATTTAAATGACCAATCTTACTAAAGTTAAACTAGCTGAAATATGTATGAAGTGAACAGCAATAAGTAGAAGAGTAAAATTTGAGAAATATGGAGTTTATATGTGTTTCAAAGGAAGACTCTTCCTTGAGGCATCCCCAATGAAACCCTTGAAGCTAAACCTGCAAAACTTGAGAGGTGATGTGCATACAAGAGATAATATATTGAATATACTAACAAGATGACATTTCAATCCTATCTAGCAAATCAACATATATAGATCTACAAGAACATGCATTGATAGATCTACCCAAGTAACACTTTACCTAAGATCCAATGTGTGCAATCACCAACCAAATCAATACAAATTTACCTCATATGTGTGGCAAGAACAAGAACGTGCATAGCTCTTCCAATTATCCTCCAAAGCTTCTCTTTATTACTCAAGAAAATGGATCTTGGAGAAAACTTACTCCAAAACCCTAAGAGCCAAAGAATGAAAATAATGGAACAAGAAGGGAGAGAGAGAGTGGAAAATCAAGTAGCATAACAATAGCTCAAGATATGGTGAATGAAAGAGTGAGGGGAGGGTTCCTTTTATACTTGGAGAGGCAAACTCACCCCTCTTGGATCAATGCCAAGTGTCCCACACCAAGCACAAGAGGGAATCCCAAGGCTAAGGCGCACCATCTAGGGTTTGAAGAATAGATCTAGGGTGTAGATAAGTGTGGGGATGTTGGGATCAAGCAAAAGTGTAGTGGGACGCTTATGGGATGAGTTCCAAGGGAGAGGAAGAGGCCCCAACCAATAAAAACGATTTTTCTAGAAGGAACACAAGAGGGGGGGCGTAACTTTCCTTGGAGGGCGCAACTTTTTGGGGAGAGGGAAGGAATGGAGGTGAGGTAATGAGGTAAAGGGAGTGGGGTTTAGCTATGAGGTGACGTGGAGGCCTAGGAGAGGCAAACCACGTGTGAGAGGGGCCCCCCCACACATCCCACACTAAGATATAACGTAATGCTACCTAGGAGGGCGTCAATTTCCCCCTAGGGGCACGTGAGGGTCGAGTGATGTGAGGGGGTAAGGGTTTGAAAGGTTAAATCAAGGTAGGGTGAGTAGGAAAGGCTTAGGGAGTCTCTCTCTAACCTTTATCCATCTTTTAACATCCTTCTAACTCATTATTACAATTTTACATTTTGCCATGTTTGGACTTTAGCAATTAAAATCGTTGTTTTTGACTGACTTACACTCCGGGTGGACAAACCCATAGCAAAAGTTGTCTGACCGAGCTGAAACTTGTTCCATGGATGTGGAGGGTGCTATTCCATTTCTTTTGAGCACAAATACCCCTATCAAAAATCCAAGGACCTAGTTTTTACAATTTTTATTCAAAAATAATCAATTAATTAAATAATTAAACCTCCAAACTTAGGGAAATTTAATTAAAAATTAATTAATTAAAAAAAACTATTTTAGACTCGACGAAATTCCGCGAAACTTTCTAAGATGTCTTGCATAGTCATTTACAATGATTCCTAACAATAGTTACCAAAAGATAAACCCACTGGAACGTCGTTCACCACTTTGGAGGAATTATTGCAAGTGTCAGGAAAAAACTCAAGGGAAATCAATAAGGCTGAAAAGCCCAATTGATAACCTGAGGATAAAAAACACTAGGTGAAAGAAACTCTCCCAGTGAACCGATCCCAAGGTAACTGACCTAGACATGATCCATGCAGACCTATTACATTATTGACCCATGCAGGGGTGTGGAAATTCCAATTACAAAAGGAAGTGTTGGGGCCAAACATGCCTTGTAGAACCAAAAGTCTTCAACAAATTTGCATCTGATGATGCATCTCTTCATGGCACATGGAGTTGACCACCTATGTTGGAGAGGCGGTCACCAGAAAGATTGGCTAAAGCGTTGCTTCTAGTATTAATATTGTTACAATGATGATAAATTCCCATTGATCATCGTGAAGCTTCTTTAGCATTTATTGTGAAGTGATATATTGCAATCATTGCTATTGTACATCATTGACTTGCTTCACTACTATTATTTGTCAATTGCTTTATTTCAGAAAGTCCTTGATTATATGAAGTACTAACCAAGCAAGTGATCTTGCACATATAGTTTTCTTGTTGCTTTGTCTCGGGCAGGTACACTTTTGGTTACCATTTGTACTTCCGGTTATTTTTACTTTTATTAGCTGATTAGCCAGACTTTATGATCGATGGTGACTTGTGAGGGGGGGAACTTTTACTTAGCCATAAGCCTTTGCCTTCTCAAAACCCCAGGTCACCGGGGACATCTCCCCTGGGCCTACCACCCTAAACAAAAAGAGTTATCCTATTGAGGTGACAGTGGTAGGATAGTCTCAATTTCGCCAGTTTGCCTTTCTTCCACCCATCCTTTAYTCCAACTACAAATTGTGCGATAACAGGCCCCTTAGAGGCTATCCCTCAGCTTGGATTGCAGAGAACTTGCCGAAGATCCAAAGGGAAAATATCCCCTTAATCTTCACCAACAAGCTCAATAGAGTAATGTCGGAGGTCCAGCATGGGGAAGAAGCAATGTCCTAAGAGGGCCTATCTAACTTCGCACACAAACTCTATGCAAAATTCTAATTTGAACAATAGCACACATAAAGGATTGTCCCATTAAACTACTCCACACTAACCAGCCCCAGTTTTGATGAGTTCCCCAGGTCGAGCTAGGCTCGCAAGGGTTCAAAGCATACGACGGGGAGCCGAGGGGAAATGTTTATTTGCCAGATTGAAATAACAGAAAATAAATACTGAAATTGAAACTAATTTAGCAAATAAATCTAACTAAGTTAATCTAGAAATTGAAATCTAACTAAACTAATTAAGAAATTGAAATATAATCTAATGTGTTGTAGTGCTTGTGATAAGTTTTATGGTTAATTTTAGCTTTCCCTTTAGGTGTGAGTTGTAAACTTGAAGCAAAATAAACACAATAAAACAATCACACAATGACATTGTTTCCCCCTAGGGGGATTGAAGAGTGGGGACTATGTGGCCCACTTATTTTATTGATGATATTTACAATGCTCTTTGGGAAATGCTTGTGGTCCCTTATATAGGACAAAACCACCAAGCTTACAAGTTTTCCAATGTTTATTGAAGAAGGATAGATGCTCCCACGTGTCTCGGATGCTTTGATTCTGCCAAAATTCGGCAGAGTATCCTCCTATCTGTTCGCAAACCTACACAAAACAGCAAGCAAACCAAGATAAAAAGATGCCCAAAAACACTTTGGAAGTGTCTTTGAATGTTATTAGAAAAACCCCACAAAATTATAAATTAAAACTATCAAAAACTAGCAAAATGAACTAAGGAAAACAAGCTAGAAAGCTTGCTTCCTTGGGGTCTTTGACTGATGTTTTAGAACAGCAAATTAAAAGCACTTAGATGCCAAATTCAGATGATGAAATCTCTTAGAAAAAGACAATCTTTTATCCTTTAAAAATTTGGAAAGAAAAGCTTGATAAAAGAAGACTTTTCCCTATACTAGATCTAAACTTTTAGATAAAATTTTCAAGTACAAAATTAGATCTAGTGTATCTTATGCATGCAAAGTAAGAAACTTGAGATTTAAACTTAATTTTCAGATCCAAATACTTGCATGAAAAATAAAGTAACCAAAGGAAATATTGAACTTTTTGAGAAAGAGAGAGGAAAGAAAAGCTTGATGGGTGGAATCCTTGGCCTATGGAGTCCTTTTCTGATAGAACACAGAGGGACTATGGCTTTTATGGATCTTGAAGATGAAGAAGATGCAAACAAGCTCAACTCCTCCTTCAAGCATGTGAACCTGTAAACTTCAAATACTTGCAACAAGTTGTTAAATTGTGGTGCTCTCTACATATGAAATCTGGAAAACATGTCAATCAAACAAGAAGAGCATGAAATCTTCAATTGCATATGTAAAACAACAAGGCTTAGAAATGCAAGCTAGCTTAATAAATCTTGTTATTCAAGGAGAGACAAATGATCTAAAAAGACAAACAAGTTTAATAGATCTTTCCACATTAACAATTTAAAGCAAATAATCAAAACAACATCACCTCACAAATTGGGCACATTAACAATTAGTATTGACACATTGAGAGTGCTACATCCATCTAGCCTCCAAAGCCTTCTTTATTCCAATAGAAAAATCTTACAATGATAGTACAAGTCTTCTCCCAAAACTCCAACTAGTTTACAACCATATCCATGCAGCATTTCATATTCCATAACATTTCCATCATTTTACACTAGGAAAACACTAATGGGGGAGGAGAGTCCAAGAGAGGAGAGCACACCATGTGGAGAGGGAGGGCGCTGGATGAGATGTGTAACATCCGTGCTTATAAATCAAAATATTAAAAAAAAAATCCATACCAAGCATTAATACACACACACACACACTGGGTAGATACATCTTAAGTCGGTATCTTTTAAGCACTAAGAGATGTGCATCCCAATTTCTTCTCAATCCTTCTTGGTGCTTAATAGATCCGGAGTTAAGATGGATCTACACTGATAATTCAGTAAGTGGTTGTTAGGTTATGCAAACTGATTTTCAGTTTCAGTTTTTTTATGGTCTTCTTTTAAATATGAATTGTATTAGTCGGAAGGGTGATTAAGTTTTCTGGAAAGCACAGGTGTTTGGAGCTTTTTGCTCTACTGTTGAGATTGCAGTTTGACAGTGCTGTATATAATACTATCAATAATGGGTGTTTTTATACCTAAATTAAAAAATTCTTCATCAAAAAATAAAAAATGGAAAGTCAACTGCAAAGATTTAATTTGAAACAATTCATGAAATGAAAAACTAAGGTCTTGAATGGCACTTTCAAGTTTCAGGTATGCCATATAGAAATTGTAAATAAAAGTACAAGGAAAATGGCATGTAACTTAGAGATAGTCCACTTCAAATAGCAAATAAAAGAGCTAATGCAATGTATCAAATTTAAACCCCACAGGAGATGTTAAAAAGTATGGTCTTCAAATACGATACCAGCATGTACTTCAGGTGTAGCAGCAGCAGTGGCATCAGCTAGAACTATAACAGGGAAATAATTATGTGCAACAGCATCAAAGACAGTCTGCCTGATACAGTTTGGAGTTTGTACTCCTGCAGCAACAAACAAACAAGCATATAATTTCCTAATAATCAGACTAGAGTCTAGAGGTACAGACAAGTAAACAGTTAGAAATAATCTTTTAAATGCTTTGTGCATTAAATGAAAACTCAGGTTCATGCAACTCAGTTCATCCAGAATATATATATATATATATATATATATATATATATATATATATATATATATATATATATATTTCCATGGAATATGTCATAGGGGAAACCCACCAGGTGCTTCTTCACATTTCATGAATGATGCCCGGGGTAGATGCCGCTGAAATATAACATATACTCCTAACCCAAAGGGGCTCTACCAGACTTGAACCCATGACCTTTGTAATGTCCCCATTTTTGGACATTATTACATTACAGAGTGTTATGCCTACCAAAGTAGTCAGATGGGGATGACAGTGAGTTCAGGAGATATTGAGGGGTTTTATTGGGCCCGACTTGCATTGTTCATCATATTTCATCATCAGGATCCATTCCGCACAGCTTGGCTTTGGTTCCGTTGCATTTCGACGATTTCCGTAATTTTGAGTTATTATGGGTCATATATTAATTAATTTCACTAAGAAGATCATTTTGGGCATAATTCTTGGAGAAACCTCTTAGTGTAATAGCTCATCGGAATCGGGAGGAAGAGCACTACAGAACAAGATGATGAGAAGTGACTTTCAGTGGACGGAGAATCCATAGGGACGAATAAATCACTTCTTAGAGGAAAAAGGGCCAATTAATTAATAAAGTGATTTAATTAAAGAATAATAAAAATAAAGTAAAAGTCACTTGGAGGGAAAAGGTGAACAGGGGGGATAAAAGAGAGATAGGGGCCTCTATTTTCTCATTATGTTGATTATCATTTTGATGTATGGCTTCATGCTAGAGAGCCCATGCACTTGGGGGTTTTGAGGGTTTTGACTAAACAAACCCTAGAGATCAGTTAGGTGGTGAAAGATCCCACCCAACCTAGTCCAAGCTTGGTCACGGAGGTGAAAGATTCCTCCCTCATCATTCTACAGCAGTTACTATTCAGTTACAGAAGCAGGGCGCACTT
Source organism: Picea mariana (assembly GCA_032191745.1). Taxonomy (NCBI): domain Eukaryota; kingdom Viridiplantae; phylum Streptophyta; class Pinopsida; order Pinales; family Pinaceae; genus Picea; species Picea mariana. The sequence goes on from JASDQU010713405.1 coordinate 29,579, forward strand.
GTGGGGTTTCCAGCAGGTTGGGGTACACTTGTTGAGGAGAACAGGTTCGATTTGCTTGACAGTGACTAGATCTTCAATAGATCGTATTCCAGGGTTGATTGCTATCACCAAGGCGCCTATTTGCATCAGTTTGTGAGGGCATACTTCAGCCTACTCATTCTACCATCCAGGAGGGCGAGTTTCTCTTGAGGAGGGCACACTATTCATTGGAGATATTGTGTTTTGGAAAGGAAGATCATTCCCAACAACTTGGGGCTTTGGCATAGGGTTTTCCTATCACCCGATCTACAGTTTGGCATTTGGGTTCAATGGTTTGGAGGCCATCTTCAAAGAGGCCAAATTCTTAGCTTGCTACAGCCAAAAAGGGTGCAACTTGCTAGAGAGGGCAGCACATACAGCTTGGGTTCCTTGATAACTTTTGTATTCAGCTTGGGGAACTCCTGAGAGTTCATATCTCCACCTATCTATTGTATTTTGGAGGCATTATCAGCCACATACATTCTTCTTCTACATGTATGCCAGATCTGCTCTACTATGGGATGAGGTTAGACATATTTATTCAATAAAATCAGATCTGAGTTTGTGGCCATATCTTGTGCTATATCTATTGTCTTTATTGTTGTTATTTGTCATCTCTATCATCAACAATATCTGCATACAATAAACCATGATTAAACTCAATAACAAGACACACATGCCAACTGTTTGACGAAATGTTTCAATGAGTTCTGTTGTCGTATTTATAACAGCAAGCTAAATAACCAAACAGCAGATATATTGGGAGCTATAAGGAGGTTACAATCCATCTCCTTGGTCACCAAAACACATCAATAACCTATCTTGAAGTTGGGACACCTAAAGTAAACCATTTGGCTAAGGAAATAGGTCCTGTTATCGCACAGTTTGTAGCTGGGTCAAAAGGCTAGAAGATAGAGGCCAAACTGGCGTAACAGGAACCTACCCCACCCAATGTCACCACGATGGGGAGGTTCTTTCTACTTACGGAGGCTAGGCCCAGGGGAGACGTCCCCGGTAACCTGGAGTTTTGAAGAGGCTAAGGTATAAAGGTCAAAGTGAAATTCCCTCTTCACAGGTCACCACCAAGAGCAGATAGTCCGGCTAAACAGCCAATAATGAAGTGTAGGCTCAAATGAGAACACCTGCCCGGAACAAAGCAACAACAGACTAATACATGCAGGCTATGATTCAAAGGGTTAGTACTTCATATAACTATCTGATAACAATATATAAGCAATAGATATTGACGAGATCAATGTTTATAAATACAACAATGAAATAATATCAATTCATCAATAAATACCAAGATGATGTAGCAATCAGTGTGTCCAATCAATCACTTATTCAATAAATGCTTTAAACCACCATCTAATTGCCTATAAAGAGAACTTGCTGCGTCAAGATGGAATAACCAAAGATGACGTCAGCCTTATTAGGGTTAGTAGTTAGTTAGGGTTTCAATTTATAAGAGTTTGAAAGTTTGTTTGACCACTATCACTTCAATGTTGGAGACCTAAGATCAGTGCCTCAAGGGTAGATGGAGTCAAATCAAGGGAGGACGCAAAGGTTGAAGGAAAAAGGCTAAGGACTAGAGGGAAGGGTTCTGAAGTGTTGCAATGGCGGGGGCCCAGAAACAAAACCCTAGGGGAAAGAGGCTCACTTCGGTGTTGCTTAAGCAAGGCCTCGTGCTCTTTCCTCCTTCCTTAGGTTTAAATTGGCAAAACGGCTAGCATAAAAGATAAATCAAGACACGAGAGTGAGGTGAGGGAGAGTGTTGCTAGAGCAAGGCCCTATCACCAAACCTTAGAAGCAGGACGGCCCTAGGTGTAGATAACCTAAGCCTGGGACATCTCCTCCTTCTTGACTTTTAAAGGTACGGCTAGCACAAAGGGAAGAAGCAATAAGAGTGTAGCAATGGCTAGGCTCTTCCTTCCTTCTTCAACGGCTAAAAATTTGTCTTTTAGGGGACATGAGACAACGACCTACTTGTGTGTTTGTCCCCTAGGGTTTTAAAATCAGCAAATTTTATAATAAATGCAAGAATATAAGACTACAACCATTCAATTAAGAAGTTTTGCAGAAAAAACACTTACATATCATGATAAAATAGCATTGCAAACCCTAGTTGTAAACCTTCCTTCAAGAGAAATGCCAAGAAATGCCCTCCTTCAACAAGTGCGCCTCACTCAAAGAGAAGAAATATCCAAGTAGGGCGCAAAAATCAGATCTCACTAATGAGTGAGTGTTGTGTTATGTCAAAATGAGGATAAAATTCCTCAATATATACCGTATCAATGACCTTTAATTAATTTTAGGTCATAAAAAATGGCCGACAAGACCAGAATACTGTTTTTACATTAAATTGTCAAATTAAAACCCTAACTGAGTTGTAAAGGTAAAAGCCCCTTTTAGGGCAGGTGAGACATCCAGGAGCAAAACGTTAGCCCCCCAGGGGCTTCTCCAACATGCCACACATGCCACTACTGCCCAGTCTGCCTCCAAGAATGACCATGAAGATGGATGACGTCATGGCAAGGATGGGGACGCTCTGAGCCTTCCAAGGCCAACGTTCCACTGAAAAGGGGTCATTCCCCCTAGGCCGGCCTCTGCCAAAGTGCCTCTGGTGAAACGTCCTCTTCTTCTCGGGTGCAAAACCTCGGTCAAACACTGTCATGTCTCTGCCCCTCTGACGGGGTCTCAGCAACCATCTGATGGGCTCTTCAGCCCCATGGAGGTCCGAACTAATCATCTCCCCATGTGTACCGGTCCAAATGGTACCTGTCCATCGGGCATGGTCCTGCACATCAAAAACTACACCCTCCATGGGCTCATTAGTCATAGGGATCATAGCAATGTTAATCACATTTCATCATTAATATTATCAAACATATGCATAAAAACCCTGATACATCATTCAATAGCTCAAAGATATTACAAAAACCTAAAATACAAGGTTGAGAAAAAGGACAAGACACCCTATTGGGCTAGTATCCATAAGGAAAGGAAAGTTTCCAAGGGGTTTCATCCAAGCCATGTAAATGAGGTGATGTGGCTAAGGGATGTCTAGACATACGAGTAGAGTGAGAGCCAGGGATGCATGATATTACCTATGGGTGCCTTTGTAGAAGGCGAGCTGTACCCGTCATGGATGCAATTTTTTCCAAGCCCTTTCTTGCCTTTATTCTTTTCTTTATTTGTTTTTTCTTCTTCTTTTTCTTTTTTTTTATTCAAGGGCTAACCAGAGGACACTGCCTTGGCGTGGTGACCAGAGCTGACAGTGTTACCCACAAGTACTTTCACAAAGATGATAAGGCTAGCTCGTGATGAGACCTCCTTCCCCTTGGCCATGCAACCAAAGGTCACTGCCCTGGCGTGGTAACCAGATTGTGGCAATGTCATGTTGTTAGGTACCCATGAACATAATAGGTTGGCTCGTGATGAGACCCCCTATCCTCTTGACTAGG
>JASDQU010713407.1:0-12500 GCA_032191745.1 Picea mariana
AGATGTCAAAAACCCTTAGAGTCAATACTTCGCCAGGTGATCTTGTGGGAGACTAAGGGCCTCTAAGGAATAACGCCCCTGCCTTATTTCTCGCTCCTTAGAATCATCGTGAGTGACTGTCACAGTCTTCCCTCACGACATCGTGGGTCTTCTCAAACTAGGTAATTGTTAACCTATAATTCGAGCCACGACGAGAGTTCTATTAGGCTATGGAAGGGATGTTGCCACACCTCTCCCTCAATGTCTCTAGTTGTCCTGTGTGACCCCTCTACTCCAATTGCGAGTTTGGTTGGAAAGCTATCATCGGCTTGCATCCATCAACGAATCATGTCAGCAAAAATAATCAATCATCATAAAATCTAATCATATGTACATGTGTCACATCAATAACATTCAAACCCAACAGTCCAATCCTTGACTCAATCCAGAGTCCAAGGGGTTTCATCGATGCCTCTGCATCCTCAATGTCCAAAGTCCTGCACACTCAGGAGAACCCAGTCAATAGCACTTGTTTATGTGAATACAAAAATAAACATATCATCAATCCATAATGTCTCATAATCATAATCGAACGACCAATAGTATAATAATCTGGATCACTTGTAAGAAAGTGACCTCAAAGAATAAGTTCTCTCAGTGCACGCAAGAGCGAGATGTTACACAAATTCTCATGAATTTCATAGTGAAATTGGGTGATGGTCAATTCCCAAAATGCCGTGGGATGAGAGAGTCTATCACCTTTGTGACACTAAGTGGGTTGAAGATGAAAATAATTTTCTCTTAGAATGTCCAACATATACCGAGATTAGATCTCAACTCCAAAATATTTGTGACACTACCAACCTTCATACCCTTTTAATTCAATAAACTATGGTGATATCAGAACACTTCTCTTAATGATTTTTGAGAATCATAATCGTTGTCGTCATTTTCATCATCATTGTTTTCATCATCATCATCCTCGTCCTCATCCTCATCATCATCATCATCATCATCATCATTGTCTTCACCGTCTGTATCATCATTGTTGTCCTTGTCCTTGTCCCTATCATCGTTGTCATTCATCATCATCATCATCATCATCCTCATCATTATCATCTTCATCTTCATCGTCATCATCATTGCATCATCATCGTCGTCGTCATCATCAACATCATCATCATCACCATCATTATGGTCATCATTGTCGTCGTCTTCATCATTATCAGTGTCATCATCTTCATTATCATCGTCCTCCTCGTCGTCCTCCTCATCATCCGTCATTGTCATCATCAGGGATGATTTTAAGGATGGAAATTTATTTTAAAATGTAGAAACCTTGACAAATCTTACTAATCCTTCATATGCCAACTATAAATGTTTGGCGATATTTTTGTAAAAATATTCAAATTTTTATGGATTTTATATAGTTTTTATAACATTTTTGCAATTTTTAAGGTAAAATAAGTTTATCCTATAGAATTTGGGCGAATAATTTTTAGAATGGTGGATCTTTTCTTGGGAAAAACCATGGAAAATTATCCCATGAGGGAAATTTAGCCCCTAAAATCATCCTTGGTCATCATTATCATCATCCTTATCATCTCATGATCATTATTTCTATCGTCTCATCTTCTTCGTCATCGTCATCGTCATCATTATCGTTTTTGTCATCATCATCATCATCGTTGTCATCATCATCACTATCATTGTCGTCATCATTATCATTGTCTCATTTTTGTCATCATCATTGTCATCATCATCATTGTCGTCATCGTCGTCGTCGTCATCATCATCATCATCATCATCATTATCCTCACCACCATCACCATCACCATCATCATCATCATCATCATCATTATCCTCACCACCATCACCATCACCATCATCATCATCCTCGACATCGTCGTCATCATCATCATCATTGTCATCATCATTGTCGTCGTCATCATCATCATCATCATCATCATCATCGTCGTCGTCCTCCTCCTCATCCTCATAATCATCATCGTCATTATCATCATCATTGTCACCATCATCATCATCACCATCATCATCATCATTATCATCATCATTGCCATCGCCGTCATCATTTTTGTCATCATCATTGTCATCGTCGTCATCATTTTTTTCATCATCATTTTCATTGTCGTTGTCGTCATCATTGTCATCATCATCATCGCCATTGTCTTCATCATCGTCATTGCCATAATCATCATCATCATAATAATAATAATCATAATCATAATCATTGTCATCATCATCGTCATCTTCATCATCATCATCATCATCATCATCATCATCATCATCATCATCATCATCATCATCATCATCATCATCGCCATCGTCGTTGTCGTCGTCGTCATCATTGTCATCATCATCATCCTCATCCTCATCATCCTCCTCCTCCTCCTCATCATCATTTTCCTCATCGTCATTGTCATCTTCATCGTCATCATCATCGTCACATCATCATCATTGTTGTTGTCATCATCATTTTCATCATCATCATCACATCATCATCATTGTTGTTGTCAATATCATCATTGTCATCATCGTCATAGTCATCAACATCATCATTGTAATTATTATCATCATCATCATTGTCATCATCATTGTGATCATCATCATCTTCATTTCCATCATCATCGACATCATGGTCGCCATCGTCACCATCATCATCACCAGCACCATCGTCATCATCATCATCATAATTGTGCAGTTTTCATTAATGGCTTCCATTCAATTTAAACAATATATTTGGATGCTCACTTGACACTTGTAATTGGTTAGTAGATTAAGGTCAACAATTTTGATGTGATTGGGTGTAGTTTTTATTATTTCTCTTTAATCAATTTAGACAACATATTTTAATACTCTTACATTAGTTTATAATACCTTTAACCCTTTTTTTTTTTCGAATTACATGGTCATGTCAATTAAATTATTTAATTTTAAAAATTAGTAAAGATTTAACATTAATAATTTAACAAAATAGGGTAATTATAATATTAATAATTTGATAAGGTAAATCACTTACTTCATTGTCTAATGCTTCTAACCACTTTGTCTTCAACTCTCTTGATTAAATCAATCAAATTATTGTTTTTTAATGTTGGCGGAATGAACAACTAGGTCGGGCTCCTACTCATGTGATAAGGGGTTGATTCCGACCTCCACCACATTAACCTCTAGTTACACAACAACATTCCCCAAGTACAACACACGAGTAAGTCGAGGTTCGATTCAATGACCTCACATAAGAGAGTACCTTAATAGTGCAATCCATCACCAACTGAGCTATACCTCGGGAGCTATCAATAAAATTATTTAATTTATAAAATAACTTATAATAAAATTAAACATTAATAATTTGATTCACATCATTATGTCAATCAAAGTATTTAATTTATCAAATAACTTATAATAAAATTAAACATTAATAATTTCCTATTTAGAAAAAAGAATAAAGTAACTATGAAACCAATTCAGTATCTTAACATAGGTTTGTAATGGTGATAATTATATTCATTATCTAACATCTTCCCCTCTATATACATACTATTTTCATGTTTATATAAAATCAAATTTTATAAATAACGTTTCAAAACTTTATAAGGTTCGTTGGATGAGTAAACAAAAAAAAAAGGATGTACATTTACTTGATTTTTTCAGCTCCATTAGTTACAAGAACGGATTTTTAATTCAAAACTCTTGAAGTTAAAGGAAAGACAAACATGTATATAAAGTAATCAAAACTCAAACCCTTAAAACTGAAGGAAAGATAAACACATATACAATGTAATCAAATCTAAAACTCTTAGAATTAAAGGAAAGATAAACACACAATATAATCAAAATCCTCTCACATTGATGTGATTTTCTTGTACTTTATTGATTAATAAAAATCATACAACAAAATTGTAGCCAATTTTTTCTTGTATTTTATTGTTTCATGAAAATCACACAACAAAATTATAACCAATAAATTGATTATGAAACTCACAAAAAGGAAAAACACTATGACATAGTAGAAATTATAAGGAAATATCATCAACGGGAATGGCCACTTGAATAGCATATTTCGGGCGATAACTAGATAGGGCTTAGTTCGCTGCCGCAAGAAGAGCACTTCGTTCCTAAAGGTCGAGTGCATAAAGAAATGCTCTCTTTCGGAGTTGTTGTTAATACGTATTAATTAATAGATAGTATATTAGAGACGTATTAACCACTTAACTTATCCGACAGGTCGAGTGCATAAATGCTATCTCCATCCAGCATGCGTCATTATATTAATGAAAATTAAAAATATAACATATATTTACTTTACAATTGAAGTAACAAATTACATTTAACTTTATGGAAAGTTGGATTGCTATAGAATTCCAAATCAATTACATGTTATTGTTACACATAGTGTGAAATATGAAATTAGTGTGGATATGGAAAAATTCATTAAGGAGAGGTGATTTTCAATCACATGCTAGTGTTATACATAGTGTGAAATATGAAATTAGTGTGGATATGGAAAAATTCATTAAGGAGAGGTGATTTGGTTGACAATTGTCTAAGTTAGCCAAAAATGTACCCCACCCTTCTTAAATTGTCCATTTAAGTTCAATTTATTTTCTACAATTGTCCATTTAAGTTCAATTTATTTTCTACAATGTTTCCTTACATATTACAACAATCCCATAAAAGTATGACGAAGGTCGCAAATACTTTAGCATACAATGTTGCCTTACATATTACAACTATCCCATAAAAGTATGATGAAGGTCACAAATACTTTAGCACAACATAGGTGACTTGTGACTTGAGGATAAATGATCATCTTTTCAATGTCACAACCGACAAATGATTGTTGAGTTTATGCAATTATATTTTTGATTGATCTCTAGTGATTCAAATTTGCATTTGGTTCGGAGCTGAGGAGGGTAGTGGAGGCTCTATTGGGAAGTCGATTGACAAAATCTCTTCCTAAATTATGCAAGTCACCCAGTCCGAGCCACATGCTGCAGCAGGGATAGAGTGATTGGTGCTAGGCAGGTCATGGGAATCTAGGACTTTGCAGAGGAGGGAGTCCGACGGAACCATAATTGGCTCTTCCAGAATCTCCTCCTTTACAATGGCCATTGGAGGCATATCTTTCTCCCCATCTTGACAAATCAGAGAGGTCGAAGAATCTTGGGAGAGCTTGTGAATTCAATGCTTCCTAGCTGCACAACTATACCAGGAAGGCCCTCTCTTAGGCTTACCATGGTCTCGTGGCATGGCGGTGAGGATAAGCCAGACTGTAAGCGGCTTGAGAAATCATAGAGCGAAGAGAATGACAGGAGCAAAGGAAAAATGAAATAGTTGCCGAGTGGGAGGAACCGTAACATACCCGGAGGAAGTGGAGGGGCTCCAAGGGAGATGAAATGACCTTGTGAAAGCCTTCCGTACCCATCATCATCCACCAACCATGGTGCACTGCAGAAACCATTAAACATGTGCGAGGGAGCTATCGAACTTGCTTTGAAGCACCTTGAATGCTACCCTCCATACGAGAACTAGGCTTGAGGGAGAAGACATGATCCTTTAATACTAGGCTCTGCATACTATCGACATGGCACCCCATCTGAGGGACATAAATTTAAATATTACACTAGTTAATAAATCTAAATTTAATATAAATATATAAATATATAAATTTAAATGTTAGAATTTTAATCAGTAATTTAAATGATACTAAACATTAAAATATATACACACCACAATAAATTGATCTACCTCATAATATTTTAAACAATAATTAATAAATTTAAATTTAATATAAAAATATATAAATTTAAATATTACACTAATTAATAAATCTAAATTTAATATAAATATATAAATTAAAATCTAACTGTTACAAAAATATCACAATGTTGTAAACACATTTAACAATATATGAAAGTACGCCTGCTCAGTGACTGCGATAAGGGTATCTACTTTGCAAAATCACTTCAAATTCAAGAAGAGTGAACATGTTAATTGGGAAAAATAAACCCTAATTAAAGTGATATCAAAATTATTTTTGAGAAAAAAACACAAATCGCGAATTAATGCAAAGGATGTGTGGAAAATGTTAGCAGAATCGGGATCCTCCCCATTACCCAAATTTGTTACATTGCACAACAATCCTGTAAAAGTCAGAAATCCATGTGCATCTTCATTAAGGAAATGAACAAACCTGCACTAAAAAAAGAGGCGAGGAATAATTTCGTGCACATCTTCATTAGTTGAGAAAGGAAATGCATTCCCAGTGTTTGGTCGTAAATTTCGTTTAATCATTGATGACTATATTATTTAGTTGCAAAAGCTAGAGTACTATGTAAGGAGATGTCTTGTCATTCAACAACGACCGAAACAAGCACGTTAGGTAAGCATGAAGGTAATATATTACCATAAAAACATAATATATCTGTCAATCAATTTTAAACCTTGAATCATGTGAAGCTTCCCATAAGACTCTAAACTTATTGACTAATCAGATATGAGAAAAAATGATTTTTTATTATACAGATAGATAATTTTTTCTATTTGGTATGTTCAACATAAGATTTGAACCCAAACTTTTAAGTCAAATGAAAAATTATGTGAAATTCAAAGGAAACTTAACCCTATATAGTGTGGGAGGAAATATAATAATAACAAATACTCATAATAACAAATTCTCACGAGTTTCATAGTGAAATTGGGTGATGGTCAATTCCCAAAATGTTGTGGGATAAAAGAGTCTATCACTTTTGTGACAGTAAGGAGGTTGAATATGAAAAGAACTTTCTCTTAGAATGTCCAACATATACCGAGATTAGATCTCAACTCCAAAATATTTGTGACACTACCAACCTTTCTAACCTTTTAAGTCAATAAACTAGGGTGATTTTGGAACACTTCTGTTAATGATTTTCAAGAATCATAATCATTTTCATCATTTTCATCATCATCGTTGTCATCATCATCATCCTCGTCCTCATCCTCATCCTCATCATCATCGTCATCATCATCATTGTCTTCACTATCCTTATCCTCATTGTCGTCTTTGTCCTCATTACTGTCATCGTCGTCATTCATCATTATCATCATCCTCATTATTATCATATTCATATTCATCATCATCATCATCATCATCATCATCATCATCATTGCATCGTCATCATCGTCGTTTCATATTCATCGTCGTCATCGTCATCGTCATCATCATCATCACCATCATCATCGTCATCATCATTATCATTCTCGTCTCATCATCATCATCGTTGTCATCATCATCATCATCATCATCATTCTCCTCCTCACCATTCGTCATTGTCAGCATCATCATCATCCTTATCATCTCATGATCATCATCACTATCGTCTCATCTTAATCATCGTCTCATTGTTGTCGTCATCATCATCATCGTCGTCGTCATCATCATCCTCATCATCATCATCATTATCCTCACCACCACCATCATCATCATCATCCTCATCATCCTCATCATCATCCTCATCATCATCCTCAACATCATCATCATCATCATCATCATCATCGTCCTCGTCCTTGTCGTCATCATCATCATCATCATCATCATCGTCATCGTCATCGTCCTCCTCCTCATCATTCTCATCCTCATCATCGTCGATGGCATCATCATCATCATCACCATCACCATTATAATCATCATCGTTATCATCATCATTGGCATCATCGTCATCATTTTTGTCATCATCATTGTCATCAACGTCATCTTTTTCGTCATCATCATTGTCATCGTCCTCAACATTTTCGTCATCATCATTTTCATTTTCGTTGTCATCATCATTTTCATCATCATTCCCTTCATCATCATCATCATCATCATCATCATAATCATCATCATCATCGTCATTGTCATTATCATCATCATCATCGTCGTTGTCATCATTGTCATCGTCGTCGTCATCATCATCATCATCATCATCCTCCTCCTCATCATTGTCCTCGTCATCATCGTCATTGTCATCGTCACATGATCATCATTGTTGTTTTCATCATCATTGTCATCATCATTGTCACATCATCATCATTGTTTTTTTCATCATCATCATTGTCATCATCATCATCATCATTGTCGTTGTAGTCATCAACATTGTCATTGTCATTATCATCATCATCATTATTGTCATCGTCACTATCATCATCATCATTGTCATTTCCATCATCATCGTCACCATCACCGTCGCGATCGCCATCATCATCATCATCATCATCATCGCCATCGTCATAATTGTGTAGTTTTCATTAATGCCTTCCATTCAATTTAAATAATATATTTGGATGCTCACTTGACACTTGTAATTGGTTAATAGATTCAGGCCAACAATTTTGATGTGATTGGGTGTAGTTTTTATTATTGCTCTTTAATCAATTTAGACAACATATTCTAATACTCTTACATTAGTTTATAATACCTTTAACATTTTTTTTCCGAATTACATGGTCATGTCAATTAAATTATTTAATTTTAAAAATTAGTAAAGATTTAACATTAATAATTTAACAAAATAGAGTACTTAGAATATTAATAATTTGATAAGGTAAATCACTTACTTCATTGTCTAATGCCTCTAAGCACTTTGTCTTCAACTCACTTGATTAAATCAATCAAATTATTGTTTTTTAATATTGGTGGAATCAACAACTAGGTCGGGCTCATAGTCACGTGATACAGGGTTGATTCTGATTGCCACCACATTAACCTCTAGGTGCATGACAACATGCCCCAAGTACGACACATGAGTAAGTTGGGGTTCGATTCAATGACCTCACATAACATAGTGTCTTAATAGTGTAATCCATCACCAACTGAGTTATACCTTGGGAGCTGTCAATCAAATTATTTAATTTATAAAATAATTTATAATAAAATTAAACATTAATAATTTGATTCACATCATTATGTCAATCAAACTATTTAATTTATCAAATAAATTATAATAAAATTAAACATTAATAATTTAATATTGTCAATTAAACTATTTAATTTATCAAATAACTTATAATAAAATTAAACATTAATAATTTAATTAGGAAAATCTATTTAGAAAAAAGAAAAAAATAACAATGAAACCAAATCAGTATCTTAACATAGATTTGTAATGGTGATAATTATCTTCACTATCTAACATCTTCCCCTCTATATACTTACTATTTCCATGTTTATATAAAATCAAATTTTATAAATATCGTTTCAAAACTTTATAAGAATCGTTGGATGAGTGAAAATAAAAAAACAAAAAGGATGTACATTTACTTTATTTTTTCAGCTCCATAAGCTACAATCACGGATTTTTAATTCGAAACTCTTGAAGTTAAAGGAAAGACAAACACCTATATAAAGTAATCATAATTGAAACCCTTAAAACTAAAGGAATATAAAGTAATCATAATTGAAACCCTTAAAACTAAAGAAAAGATAAACACATATACAATGTAATCAAAACTCAAACTCTCAATGTAATCAAAACTCAAACTCTTAGAATTGAAGGAAATATAAACATATACAATATAATAAAAAATCCTCACACATTTATGTGATTTTCTTGTATTTTATTGATTAATAAAAATCATACAACAAAATTATAAACAATTTTTTCTTGTATTTTATTGTTTAATGAAAGTCACACAAGAAAATTATAACCAATAAATTGATTATAAAACTCACACAAATATGACATAGTAGAAATGATAAGGAAATATCATTAATGAAAATGTAAATATTACATATATTTACTTTACAATTGAAGTAGAAAATTACATTTAATCTTATGGAAAGTGTGATTGCTATAGAATTCCAAAGCAATTACATGTTATTGTTACACATAGTGTGAAATATGAAATTAGTGTGGATATGGAAACATTCATTAAGGATAGGTGATTTGCAATTATATGTTAGTGTTACACATAGTGTGAAATATGAAATTAGTGTGGATATGAAAAAAATCATTAAGGAGAGGTGATTTGGTTGAAAATTGTCTAAGTTAGCCAAAAATGCATTGCACCCTTCTTACATTGTCCATTTAAGTTCAATTTCCCCTCTACAATGTTTCCTTATATATTACAACTATCCCATAAAAGTATGACGAAGGTGACAAATACTTAAGCATAAAATGTGGCCTTACATATTACAACTATCCCATAAAACTATGACGAACGTCACAAATACTTTAGCACAACATGGGTGACTTGTGACTTGAGGATAAATGATCCTCTTTTCAATGTCACAACCCACAAATGATTGTTGAGTTTATGCAATGCTATTTTTGATTGATCTCTAGTGATTCGAATTTTCATTTGGTCTGGAGCTAAGGAGGGTGGTGGAGGCTGTATTGGGAAGTCGGTCGACAAAATATCTTCCTGAATTATGCAAGTCGCCCAGTCCGAGGCACATGCTGCAGCAAGGACACATTGATTGGTGCTAGGCAGGTCATGGGGGTCTAGGACTTTGTAGAGGAGGGAGTCTCACATAACCATAATTGGCTCTTCCATAATCTCCTCCTTTACAATGGCCATTGGAGGCATATTGTTTTGCCCATCTCGACAAATTAGAGAGGTTGAAGAATCCTGGGTGAGCCTGCGAATTCGATGCTTCCTGGTGGCATAACTGTACCAGGAAGGCCCTCTCTTAGGCTTACCATAGTCCCATGGCATGACGGTGAGGATAAACTAGATTGTAAGCAGCTTGAGAAATCATAGAGCGGAGAGAATGACAAGAGAAAATCCAAAATGCTATAGTTTAGCTGAGTGGGAGGAACCGTAACATACCCGGAGGAAGTGGAGGGGCACCAAGGGAGATGAAATGACCTTGCGCAAGCCTCCCATGCCCAACGTCATCCACCAGCCATGGCACATTGAAGGCACTCTTAAACCTACACGAGGGAACTGTCGAACCTACTCTGAAGTGCCTTGAATGCTACCCTCCATACGATAACTGAGTGTAAGGGAGAAGATATGATCCTTTAATACTAGGCTCTGCATGTTATCGATGTGGCACCCCATCTGAGGGATATAAATTTAATTGTTACACTAGTTAATAAATCTAAATTTAATATAAATATAGAAATATATAAATTTAAATGTTACTGTTTTAATCATTGATTTATATGATACTAAACATTAAAATATATACACACCACGATAAATTCATCTACCTCATAATATTTTAAACAATAATTAATAAATTTAAATTTAATATAGAAATACATAGAAATATCACAATGTTGTAAACACATTTAACAAGATATGAAAGTACTCCTGCATAGTGACTGCGATAAGGGTATTTACTTTGCAAAGTCACTCCAAATTCAAGAAGAGCGAACACGTTAGTTGGGAAAAATAAACCCTAATTAAAGTGATATCAAAAGTATTTTTGAGAAAAAAACACAAATATCGAATTAATGCAAAGGATGTGTAAAAAAAGGTAGAAGAATCGAGATCGTCCCTGTTACCCAAATTTTGTACATTTCACAACAATCCTGTAAAATTCAGAAATACATGTGCATCTTCATTAAGGAAATGAACAAACCTGCAATAAACAGAGAGGCGAGGAATAATTTCGTGCACATGTTCATTAGTTGAGAAAGGAAATGCATTCATGGTGTTTGGTCTTAAATTTCATTTAATCGTTGATGGGTATATACTTTAGCCGCAAAAGCTAGAGTACTGTGTAAGGAAATGTCTTGTCATTCAACGACGACCGAAATAGGCATGTTAGGCGAAAATCGATAACACATGCCAAATATTTTTTTATTCGCAAGCACAAAGGTAATATATTATCGTCAAGACATAATATATCTATCAATTAATTTTAAACCTCGAATTACGTGAAGCTTCCCATAAGAATCTAAACTTATTGACTAATAAGATATGAGAAAAATTATTTTTTATTATACAGAGAGATAATTTTTTCTATTTGGTATGTTCAACATAAGATTTGAACCCAAATTTTTAAGTCAAATGAAAAATTAAGTCAAATTCAAAGGAAACGAAACCCTAGTGGGAGGCAATATAATAATAAAAAATACTCATAATAACAAATTCTCACGAGTTTCATAGTGAAATTGGGTGATGGTCAATTCCCAAAATGTCGTGGGATGAAAGAGTCTATCACCTTTGTGACACTAAGTGGGTTGAAGATGAAAATAAATTTCTCTTATAATGTTCAACATATACCGAGATTAGATCTCAACTCCAAAATATTTGTGACACTACCAACCTTCCTGACCTTTTAAGTCAATAAACTATGGTGATATTGGAACACTTCTCTTAATGATATTCGAGAATCATCATCATTTTCTTCATTGTCATCATCATCGTTGTCATCATCATCATCCTCATCATCATCATCATCACCATCATCACCATCATCATCATTGTCTTCACCGTCCTTATCCTCATTGTCATCCTTGTCCTCATCGCTGTCATCGTTGTCATCCATCATCATTGTCATCCTTGTCATTATCATATTCATA
>JASDQU010713407.1:13613-25822 GCA_032191745.1 Picea mariana
TTTAATTTATAAAAAAACTTATAATAAAATTAAACATTAATAATTTGATTCACATGATTATATCAATCAAACTATTTAATTTATCAAATAACTTATAATAAAATTAAACATTAATAATTTGATTTGGAAAACCTATTTAGAAAAAAGAAAAAAGAAATGATGAAACCAAATTAGTATCTTAACATAGATTTGTAATGGTGATAATTATCTTCATTATCTAACATCTTCCCCTCTATATACTAACATCTTCCCCTCTATATACTTACTATTTTCATGTTTATATAAAATCAATTTTTATAAATATCGTTTCAAAACTTTATAAGGTTTGTTGGATGAGTGAAAATAAAAAACAAAAAGGATGTACATTTACTTTATTTTTTCAGTTCCATAAGCTACAAGCACGGATTTTTAATTCGAAACTCTTTAAGTTAAAGGAAAGACAAACACATATGTAAAGTAATCAGAACTCAAACCCTTAAAACTAAAGGAAAGATAAACACATATACGATTTAATCAAAACTCAAACTCTTAGAATTAAAGGAAAGATAAACACATACAATATAATTAAAATCCTCTCACATTTATGTGATTTTCTTGTATTTTATTGATTAATAAAAATCATACAACAAAATTATAGCCAATTTGTTCTTGTATTTTATTGTTTAATGAAAGTCACACAACAAAATTATAACCAATAAATTGATTATGAAACTCACACAAAGGAAAAACACTATGACATAGTAGAAATGATAAGGAAATATCATGAATGAAAATGAAAAATATTACATATATTTACTTTACAATTGAAGTAGCAAATTACATCTAACCTTAAAGTTGGGTTGCTATATAATTCCAAAGCAATTACATGCTAGTGTTACACATATTGTGAAATATGAAATTAATGTGGATATGGAAAAATTCATTAAGGAGAGGTGATTTGCAATTACATGTTAGTGTTACACATAGTGTGAAATATGAAATTAGTGTGGATATGGAAAAATTCATTAAGGAGATGTGATTTGGTTGATAATTGTTTAAGTTAGCCAAAATTTCACGCCACTCTTCTTACATTGTCCATTTAAGTTCAATTTCTATTCGACAATGTTGCTTTACATATTACAACTATGCCATAAAAATATGATGAAGGTCACAAATACTTTAGCATACAATGTTGCGTTACATATTACAACCATCCCATAAACGTATGACGAAGGTCACAAATAATTTAGCACAACATGGGTGACTTGTGACTTGAGGATAAATGATCCTCTTTTCAATGTCACAACCCACAAACGATTGTTGAGTTTATGAAATGATACTTTTTATTGATCTCTAGTGATTCAAATTTTCATTTGGTCTAGAGATGAGGAGGGTGGTGGAGGCTCTATTGGAAAGGCGATCGACAAACTCTCTTCCTGAATTATGCAAGTCACCTAGTCAGAGGTGCATGTTGCAGCAGGGACAGAGTGATTGGTGCTAGGAGGGTCATGGGGGTCTAGGACTTTGTAGAGGAGGGAGTCCGAAGGAACCATAATTGGATCTTTCAGAATCTCCCCCTTTACAATGGCCATTGGAGGCATATTTTTCTCCCCATCTTGACAAATCAAAGAGGTTGAAGAATCTTGGGCGAGCCTGTGAATTCGACGATGCCTGGAAGCATAGATGTACCATGAAGACCCTCTCTTAGGCTTACCACGGTCCCGTGGCATGGTGGTGAGGATAAACCAGACTGTAAGTGGCTTGAGAAATCACAAAGCGGAGAGAATCACATGAGAAAAGGAAAAATGCAATAGTTGAGCAGAGTGGGAGGAACTGTAACATACTCGGAGGAAGTGGAGGGGAGCCAAGGGAGGTGAAATGAAATTTTTTCAAGCCTCTGGTACCCATCATCATCCACTAGCCATGGCGCACTGAAGGAACCATTAAACATGCATGAGGGAGATGTTGAACCTGCTCTGAAGCACCTTGAATGACACCCTCCATACGAGAACTTGGCGTGAGGGTGAAGACACGATCCTTTAATACCAGGCTCTACATGTTATCGACGTGGCACCCCATCCTCGGGATATAAATTTAAATGTTACACTAGTTAATAAATCTAAATTTAATAAAAATATATAAATACATAAATTTAAATGTTACAATTTTAATCAACAATTTATATGATACTAAACATTAAAATATATACACACCACGATAAATTTATCTACCTCATAATCTTTTAAACAATAATTAATAAATTTAAATTTAAGATAGAAATATATAAATTTAAATATTACACTAATTAATAAATCTAAATTTAATATACATATATAAATTAAAATCTTACTTGTACAAAAATATCACAATGTTGTAAACACATTTAACAAGATATGAAAGTACTCCTGCTCAGTGACTGCGATAAGGGTATCTACTTTGCAAAGTCACTCCAAATTCAAGAAGAGCGAACACGTTTATTGGGAAAACTAAACCCTAATTAAAGTGATATCAAAAGTATTTTTGAGAAAAAAAACACAAATCGCGAATTAATGCGACCGATGTGTAAAAAAGTTAGCAGAATCGAGATCCTCTCCATTACCCAAATTTGGTACATTTCACAACAATCCTGTAAAAGTCAGAAATCCATGTGCATCTTCATTAAGGAAATGAACAAACCTGCAATAAACAGAGAGGCGAGGAATAATTTCGTGCGCATCTTCATTAGTTGAGAAAGGAAATGCATTCACGGTCTTTGGTCGTAAATTTCAATTAATCATTCATGGGTTTATTCTTTAGCCCTATATATTGTGTGAAATTCAAAGGAAACTTAACCCTATATATTGTGGGAGGCAATATAATAATAACAAATACTCATAATAACAAATTCTCATGACTTTCATAGTGAAATTGGGTGATGGTCAATTCCCAAAATGTCGTGGGATGAAAGAGTCTATCACCTTTGTGACACTAAGTTGGTTGAATATGAAGAGAACTTTCTCTTAGAATGTCCAACATATACCGAGATTAGATCTCAATTCCAAAATTTTTGTGACAGCACCAACCTTCCTAACCTTGTAAGTCAATAAACTATAGTGATATTGGAACACTTCTCTTAATGATTTTCGAGAATCATAGTCATTGTCATCATTGTCATCATCATCATTGTCATCATCATCATTCTCATCATCATCGTCATCGTCATCATCATCATTGTCTTTAACGCCCTTATCCTCATTGTTGTCCTTGTCCTCGTTGCTGTCATCGTCGTCATTCATCATCATCGTCATCCTCATCATTATCATCTTCATCTTCATCATCATCATCATCATCATCGTCATCATTGTGTCATCATCATCATCGTCATCATCGTCATCATTGTGTCATCATCATCATCATAACATAGTCATCATCATCGTCGTCGTCATCATCATCATCATCATCATCACCATCATCATCGTCATCATCATCATCATTGTCGTTGTCACCATCATCGTTTCCATCCTCCTCCTCCTCCTCCTCCTCCTCCTTATCATTCGTCACTGTCATCATCATCGTCATCCTTATCATCTCATGATCATCATCACTATAGTCTCATCTTCATCATCGTCTCATTGTTGTCATCATCATCATCATCATCATCATCATCATCATTGTCATCGTCGTCGTCATCATCCTCATCATCATTATTATCCTCACCATCATCATCATCATCATCGTCGTCATCATAACATCATCATCATCATCGTCGTCGTCGTCGTTGTCGTCATCATCATCGTCATTGTCATCATCATCATCATCATCATCCTCCTCCTCCTCCTCATCCTCATCCTCATCCTCATCGTTGTCATCATCATCATCATCATCATCGTCACCATCATCATCATCATCATCATTATCATCATCATTGTCATCATTGTCATCATTTTCGTCATCATCATTTTCATTTTCATTGTAGTCATCATTGTCATCATCATCGTCGTCGTCATCATCATCATCTTCATTTCTGTCATCATCATCATCATCATCATAGTAATCATCATTATCGTCATCATCATCATTGTCATCACTGTCATCATCATCATTGTCGTCATCATTTTCATCGTCATCACAATCATCATCATCATCCTCCTCCTCCTCCTCCTCATCATTGTCCTCATCGTCATTGTCATCGCCATCGTCGTCGTGATCATCATCGTCACATCATCATCAAAATTGTTGTTGTCATCATCATCGTCACATCATCATAATTGTTGTTTTCATCATCATCGTTGTCATCATCGTAATCATCATAGTCGTAGTCATGAACATCGTCATTGTCATTATCATCATCATCGTCAATGTCATTGTCACTATCATCATCATCATCGTCATTGCCATCATCATCATCACCATCACCATCATCATCATCATTGTCATAATTGTGTATTTTTCATTAATGCCTTCCATTCAATTTAAACAATATATTTGGATGCTCACTTTACACTTGTAATTGGTTAATATATTAAGGCCAACAATTTTGATGTGATTGGGTGTAGTTTTTATTATTGCTCTTTAATAAATTTAGACAACATATTATAATACTCTTACATTAGTTTATAATACCTTTAACTTTTTTTTCCCGAATTACATGGTCATGTCAATTAAATTATTTAATTTTAAAAATTAGTAAAGATTTAACATTAATAATTTAACAAATAGAATACTTGAAATTTTAGTAATTTGATAAGGTAAATCACTTCATTGCCTAATGCCTCTAACCACTTTATCTTCAACTCACTTGATTAAATCAATCAAATTATTGTTTTTTAATGTTGGTGGAATCAACAACTAGGTCGGGTCATACTCACGTGATACATGGTTGATTATGACCGCCACCACATTAACCTCTAGGTGTGCGACAACATGCCCCAAGTATGACACACGAGTAAGTTGAGGTTTATTCAATGACCTCACTTAACAGAGTGCCTTAATAGTGCAATCCATCACCAACTGAGCTATACCTCGAGAGATGTCAATCAAATTATTTAATTTATAAAATAGCTTATAATAAAATTAAACATTAATAATTTCATTCACATGATTATGTCAATCAAACTATTTAATTTATCAAATAACTTATAATAAAATTAAACATTAATAATTTGATTAGGAAAACCCATTTAGAAAAACGAAAAAAAAAATGATGAAACCAAATCAATATCTTAACATAGATTTGTAATGGTGATAATTATCTTCATTATCTAACATCTTCCCCTCTATATACTTACTATCTTCATGTTTATATAAAATCAAATTTTATAAATATCATTTCAAAACTTTATAAGGTTCTTTGGATGAGTGAAAATAAAAAACAAAAAGGATGTACATTCACTTTATTTTTTCATCTCCATAAGCTACAAACACGGATTTTTAATTCTAAACTCTTGAAGTTAAAGGAAAGACAAGCACGTATATAAAGTAATCATACTTCAAACCCTTAAAACTAAAGGAAAGATAAACGCATATACAATGTAACTCAAACTCTTAGAATTAAAGGAAAGATAAACACATACAATATAATCAAAATCCTCTCACATTTATGCGATTTTATTGTATTTTATTGATTAATAAAAATCATATAACCAAATTATAGCCAATGTTTTCTTGTATTTTATTCTTTAATGAAAGTCACACAACAAAATTATAACCAATAAATTGATTATGAAACTCACACAAAGAAAAAGCACTATGTGATAGCAAAATGATAAGGAAATATCATTAAGGAAAATGAAAAATATTACATATATTTACTTTACATTTGAAGTAACAAATTACATTTAAGGAAAGTTGGATTGTTATAGAATTCCAAATCAATTACATGCTAGTGTTATACATAGTGTGAAATATGAAATTAGTGTGGATATTGAAAAATTCATTAAGAAGAGGTGATAGGCAATTATATGTTAATGTTACACATAGTGTGAAATATGAAATTAGTGTGGATATGGAACAATTCATTAAGGAGAGGTGATAGGCAATTACATGCTAGTGTTACACATAGTGTGAAATATGAAATTAGTGTGGATATGGAACAATTCATTAAGGAGAGGTGATTTGGTTGACAATTGTATGATTTATCCAAAAATTCACCCCACCCTTCTTACATTGTCCATTTAAGTTCAATTGGCCTTCTACAATGTTGCCTTACATATTACAACTATCCCATAAAAGTATGACGAAGGTCACAAATACTTTAGCATACAATGTTGCCTTACATATTACAACTTTCCCATAAAAATATGACAAAGGTCACAAATACTTTAGCACAACATGGGTGACTTGTGACTTGAGGATAAATGATCCTCTTTTCAATTTCACAACCCACAATTGATTGTTGAGTTTATGAAATGACATTTTTGATTGATCTCTAGTGATTCAAATTTGGATTTGGTCTGGAGCTGAGGAGGGTGGTGGAGGCTCTATTAGGTAGTCGGTCGAAAAAATATCTTCCTGAATTATGCAAGTCACCTAGTTCGAGGTGGACGCTGCAACAGAGACAGAGTGATTGGTGTTAAGCAGGTCACGGGGGTCTAGGGTTGTGTAGAGGAGGGAGTCCGATAGAACCATAATTGGCTCTTCTAGAATCTCCTCCTTTACAATGGCCATTGGAGGCATATTTTGCTCCCCATCTCAACAAATAAGAGAGGTCGAACAATCCTGTGCGAACCTGTGAATTCAACATTGCATGGTAGCATAGTTGTACCAGGAAGGCCCTCTCTTAGGCTTACCACGGTCCCGTGGCATGGCGGTGAGGATAAACTAGATTGTAAGCAGATTGAGAAATCACAAAGAGGAGAGAATGACAGGAGCAACGCCGAAATGAAATAGTTGAGCCGAGTGGGAGGAATTGTAACATACCCAGAGGAAGTGGAGGGGCACCAAGGGAGTTGAAATGACCTTGCGCAAGCCTCCCATACCCATCTTCATCCACCAGCCATGGTGCACTGAAGGCACCATTAACCTTGCACAAGGGAGATGTCGAACCTGCTCCGAAGTACCATGAATTCTACCCTCCATACGAGAACGAGGCATGAGGGCGAAGACATGCTCCTTTAATACTAGGCTCTGCATGCTATTGACGTGGCACCCCATCCGAGGGATATAAATTTAAATGTTACACTAGTTAATAAATCTAAATTTAATATAAATATATAAATATATAAATTTAAATGTGACAGTTTTAATCAGTAATTTATATGATACTAAACATTAAAATATATACACACCACGATAAATTCATCTACCTCATAATATTTTAAAAAATAATTAATAAATTAAAATTTAATATAAAAATATATAAATTTAAATACTACACTAATTAATAAATCTAAATTTAATATAAATATATAACTTAAAATCTAACTCGTACAAAAATATCATAATTTTGTAAACAAATTTAACAAGATATGAAAATAATACTGCTTAGGGACTACGATGATGGTATCTACTTTCCAAAGTCACTCTAAATTCAAGAAGAGCGAACACGTTTATTGGGAAAGCTAAACCCTAATTAAAGTGATATAAAAAATAATTTTGAGAAAAAAACACAAATCTTGAATTAATGCAAAGGATGTGTGAACAAAGCTAGTAGAATCGGGATCCTCCCCATTACCCAAATTTGGTACATTTCACAAAAATCCTGTAAAAGTCAGAAATCTATGTGCATATTCAATAAGGAAAAGAACAAACCTGCAATAAAAAGAGAGGCGATGAATAATTTCGTGCTCGTCTTCATTAGTTGAGAAAGGAAATGCATTCACTGTGTTTGGTTGTAAATTTCATTTAATCGTTGATGGGTATATTCTTTAGACACAAAAGCTAGAGTACCTTGTAAGGAAATTTCTTGTCATTCAACGATGACCGAAACAGGCGTGTTAGGTGACAATCGACAACACGTGCCAAATATTTTTCGATTCGTAAGCATGGAGATAAGATATTACCAATAGGACATAATATATCTATCAATCAATTTTAAACCTCGAATTACGTGAAGCTTCCCATACGACTCTAAACCTATTGACTAATCAAATATGAGAAAAATGATTTTTTATTATAGAGAGAGATAAGTTTTTCTATTTGGTATGTTCAACATAAGATTTGAACCCAAATTTTTAAGTCAAATGAAAAATTATGTGAAATTCAAAGGAAACTTAATTCCAGAGGAAATATAATAATAAAAAATACTCATAAAACAAATTCTCATGAGTTTTATAGTGAAATTAGGTGATGGTCAATTCCCAAAATGCCGTGGGATGAAAGAGTCTATCACCTTTGTGACACTAAGTGGGTTGAATATGAAAACAACTTTCTCTTATAATGTCTAACATATATCGAGATTAGATCTCAACTCCAAAATATTTGTGACACTACCAACCTTCCTAACCTTTTAAGTCAATAAACTATGGTGATCTTGGAACACTTCTCTTAATGATTTTTGAGAAATATCATCCTTGTTGTCATTGTCATCATCATCATCCTCATTGTCGTCGTCGTCATCATCATCATCATCATCATTGTCTTCATCGTCCTTATCCTCATTATTGTTCTTGTCCTCGTCATTGTCATCGTCGTCATTCATCATCATCCTCATCATTATCATCTTCATATTCATCATCATCATCATCATCGTCATCATCATTGTCTCATAGTCATAATAATCATTGGCGTCATCATCATCATCATCATCATCATCATCATCATCATTGTCATCGTCATCGTCATCATCATTGTTGTAATCATCGTCATCATCATCATTGTCATCCTCCTCCTCCTCCTCGTCATCCTTTATTGTCATCATCATCATCATCATTATCATCTCATGATAATCATCACTATCATCTCATCTTCATCATTGTCATCATTGTCATCACAATCATTGTCATCGTCATCATCATCATCGTCTCATTGTTGTCATCATCATCATCATTGTCACCGTCATCGTCATCATCCTCATCATCATCATTATCCTTACCATCATCATCGTCATCATTATTGTCGTCATCATCATCATCATCCTCAACATCATCGTCATCATTGTCATCATCATCGTTGTCGTCATCATCATCGTCGTCGTCTTCCTCCTCCTCCTCATCATCCTCCTCCTCATCATCTTCGTCGTCATCATCATCATCATCGTCACCATCATCATCATCATCGTCATCATCATCATTATCATCAACGTCATCATTTTCGTCATCATCATTGTCATCGTCATCATCATTTTTGTCACCATCATTTTCATTGTCGTTGTCGTCATCGTTGTCATCATTATTGTCATCATCATCATCGTCATCGTCATTGTCTTCATCATCATCATCATCATCGTCATTGTCATCATGGTCATCATCATCATTGTTGTCGTCGTCATCGTCATCATTGTCATCGTCATCATCCTCCTCCTCCTCCTCCTCCTCCTCATTATTGTCCTCATCGTCATTGTCATTGTCATCGTCATCATCATCATCATCACATCAACATCATTGTTGTTGTCATCGTCATTGTCACCATCATTGTCACATCATCATCATTGGTGTTTTCATCATCATCGTTGTCATCATCGTCATCATCATCGTTGTAGTCATCAACATCGTCATTGTCATTATCATCATCATCATCATTGTCATCGTCACTGTAATCATCATCATCTTCATTTCCATTATCATCGTCATCATGGTCGTCATCGTCACCATCATCATCACCATCATCATCACCATCGCCATCGTCATCATCATCGTCATCATCATAATTGTGTAGTTTTCATTAATGTCTTCCATTCAATTTAAACAATATATTTGGATGCTCACTTGACACTTGTAATTGGTTAATAGATTAAGGCCAACAATTTTGATGTGATTGGGTGTAGTTTTTTATGTTTCTCTTTAATCAATTTAGACAACATATTCTAATACTCTTACATTAGTTTATAATACCTTTAACCTTTTTTTTTTTTCCGAATTACATGGTCATGTCAATTAAATTATTTAATTTTAAAAATTAGTAAAGATTTAACATTAATAATTTAACAAAATAGAGTACTTATGATATTAATAATTTGATAAGGTAAATCACTTACTTCATTGTCTAATGCCTCTAACCACTTTGTCTTCAACTCTCTTGATTAAGTCAATCAAATTATTGTTTTTTAATGTTGGTGGGATCAACAACTAGGTCGGGCTCATACTCACGTGATACAGGGTTGATTCCAACCGCCACCACATTAACCTCTAGGTGCACGACAACATGCCCCAAGTACGAAACACGAGTAAGTCGAGGTTCGATTCAATGACCTCACATAACAAAGTGCCTTAATAGTGCAATCCATCACCAACTGAGCTATACCTCGGGAGTTGTCCATCAAATTATTTAATTTATAAAATAACTTATAATAAAATTAAACATTATTAATTTGATTTACATGATTATGTCAATCAAACTATTTAATTTATCAATTTGATTAGAAAAACCTATTTAGAAAAAAGAAAAAAAAAATGATGAAACCAAATCAATATCTTAACTTAGATTTTTAATGGTGATAATTATCTTCATTATCTAACATATTCCCCTCTATATACTTACTATTTTCATGTTTATATAAAATCAAATTTTATAAATATCGTTTCAAAACTTTATAAGGTTCGCTGGATGAGTGAAAATAAAAACAAAAAGGATGTACACTTGTACTTTATTTTTTCATCTCCATAAGCTACAAGCACGGATTTTTAATTCGAAACTCTTGAAGTTAAAGGAAAGACAAGCACGTATATAAAGTAATCAGAACTCAAACCCTTAAAACTAATGGAAAGATAAACACATATACAATGTAATCAAAACTCAAACTCTTAGGATTAAAGGAAAGATAAACACATACAATATAATCAAAATCCTCTCACATTTATGTGATTTTCTTGTATTTTATTGATTAATAAAAATCATACAACAAAATTATAACCAATTTTTTCTTGTATTTTATTGTTTAATGAAAGTCACACAACAAAATTATAACCAATAAATTGATTATGAAACTCATACAATGGAAAAACACTATGACACAGTAGAAATGATAAGGAAATATCATTAACGAAAATGAAAAATATTACATATATTTACTTTACAATTGAAGTAACAAATTACATTTAACCTTATGGAAAGTTGGATTGCTATAAAATTCCAAAGCAATTAAATGCTAGTGTTATACATAGTGTTAAATATGAAATTAGTGTGAATATGGAAAAATTCATTAAGGATAGTTGATTGCAATTATATACTAGTTTTACACATACTGTAAAATATGAAATTAGTGTGGATATGGAAAAATTCATCAAGGAGAGGTGATTTGGTTGACCATTGTCTAAGTTAGCCAAAAATGCACCCACCCTTCTTACATTGTCCATTTAAGTTCAATTTCCCTTCTACGATGTTGCCTTACATACTACAACTATCCCATAAAAGTATGATGAAGGTCACAAATACTTTAGCATACA
This sequence comes from Picea mariana, assembly GCA_032191745.1. NCBI lineage: Eukaryota > Viridiplantae > Streptophyta > Pinopsida > Pinales > Pinaceae > Picea > Picea mariana. The sequence continues at coordinate 25,112 of JASDQU010713407.1, forward strand.
ATGTTGTCTTACATATTACAACTATCCCATAAAAGTATGATGAAGGTCACAAATACTTTAGCACAACATGGGTGACTTTTGACTTGAGGATAAGTGATACTCTTTTCAATGTCATAACCCACAAAAGATTGTTGATTTTATGCAATGATATTTTTGATTGATCTCTAGTGATTCGGATTTGCATTTCTGATTACCAACTTGTAATATTTTTTTATGGTTCACATACCTTGGATTTTTTTTCCAGATGAAAAAATTGCTCTATTATATTTGAGAATATAATGTGTTCTCACAATAAGTACATTCTATGGATTGTAATTGCCAAACCAACCAAATATTTCACCAAGTTTTGGGCATTCATATGCCAAAATATTCCGGCGAAGAGATCGATAAGCAAAGGAATGTTGTAAGTTGAAAGATACAAAATGCAGACTCAGAAATATGGATAAAAATATGCAGAAATTGCTGACAAAAAGTTGTTACTAGTCCTAGAAAACTTTAATAGCAAGCCTAGGTCCCTCGTGGCCATCCAGCCAATGGCTGAAAAAGAGCACTCCTGCCTGTCCCAATAATGCTGACTTTGAAAGGAGATCTTCTTCCCTATTGTATTCTCGAGAGGAGTGTGAGTATGACAGATCCTTGAAAAGACGCTTGAGAATGTTGATTCTATATTTCCACGCCAAGAGAGTGTTGATTTGTAAATTCCCTTGATTA
>JASDQU010713408.1:0-14478 GCA_032191745.1 Picea mariana
CTTCAACATCCAGGTTTCGCTCATACACTGGAATGTCCATTTTTTCTCTGGAACCTATCCTTACAACAACCCTGAATAGGCGTTCATCCGCAACATCTTCGACTGCAACTTCTTCTCCTTCATTTCTAGCTTCATTTTCACTGTCAGCCTCGTTGATATCCCCGGTGTCAACTGTGTGCCTCTGTGCTATCTCCATGGCATCAAGCCTGGCACATAGCTCACGCATTTCTCTTTCCACTACTGGATTAGGCATTGGTCTGTCTCTTCTCCTTGGTGACATGGCTGTAAAATGTTCCTCTTTTCTATGCTATAGAAAACAAAGAACTTGTTCTGGGCTCTAATACCAAATTAACACAGACCCCCTGCCCTCAAGCCGATGTCCACTCAGGATCTTCACTATAAACCATGGCGAGGGTTAATCAACCCCTTTTGTTCAAACCATAAAGGACTTTAGGTTTCGAGAATTGGTGAGTTCCGATGTAATTCCACTGCACTTGGCAAATCTCAAAATGCGAAATGGCGAAGTTCCTTATTCTTTTCCCCATGACCACACACCTCTTCTTCGGAACTTTGGGGTTTCCAACGTCGAAACACCACAGTTCCTTGTCTTAAGGATTCCTGAAATCCTGATCCCCGGTATGCCGAAATCTGCCTTTGTCTTGTCACTGAGCAATACTCCTCCTATGCGTTCGGGAACTCATGCTTGATAGCTTCGCAAATCCCGACGCAACAATTCGCTGTCCTCTTGTTCTTCTGGTATCTGAAATACCGAAATGCCTTTTCGGGGATTTTTCAAAAACTGACCTATATGCACCTTTTTGGGACTTGAACAAGCCTTCGATTGTCGTTCCCTTACCACTTTGAAACCCCGAACTCTAAAATGGCGCCTTCTATGGAATAAACGCCCACATTATTTTGAGCTTCCGGGTACTGGGAGTTCGAAACTCTCGATCCCAAACCACTGTCTTCTTGGGTTCCTGAACCTCGAAACACCAAAATGCCAAAATTCCACTTCAAGGATATTCCGGGTTTTCGCAACTTTAGGATTTTCAATGTAAAGGCCTCTGGCTCCTTATCCTCAAGATTTCGGGTATTCCGAATCCCGAATTATCAAAATCCTGAAATTCTTCACTTAACAATTATTTTCGTGATTCAGGAGTTAGAGTGACTAAGTATTTTGGCTTATACTCCAGACTTACAAACTTCAAATCCCCAAAATGATCTGATGCTCCACTATCATGATCAACGGTCCACGTTGATTACTGATACCAAAGTGATGGGTTCGTCCTTCCCTATCCACCTTCCAGCTTCTCTGAATCCTTTAGTCCTCGTGACTTTAGGAGTTCTCCTTGGAGAATTCTAACTGCTCATTTCCTCCTTGACAGATTTTGTGAAATGAACCAGTGTTCTTCGTCTGAACTTGGCTTCTGCAAAGCGACTTTGCTCCATCTCCCTTTGAGTACTTTCAAAGGTGCTGACCCTCCTAAGCTTTCTCTTGCAACTCAAGTCTCAAAAGGACTCCTGCACGCACTTCTTGCAAAACTCTTTCAAATACTTCTATGTATTTTATTCTTCGACTCTGTTTACCTTCTGCAACAACAATCTTTTACCTTTCAACCTTAGTTGATAAGTTTAAGGCCTTGACTAGCCTACGCACACCTTGCACGGCTTTTGTGCTTCACCTGCACTTCTGTTGGAACGATAACAATGATATCCCTCCTGAGCTTCCAGAGATAAACTCTGAAATCCTTATCAACGCACACCTTGTGGACATTTCACTGCACTCCTTGCAGGAACTCTCTCTCAGGAAGAGAAACAATTGAAACTCATTCTCTTTCTTCTCTCAAACTTCAAACATTCAACATAAAATCATACATACATAGTATAGCCTCATAAAAAATGCATAATAGAGAAAATAAAACAACCATAAGCATACCATTCACCATGTATAAATAGAAAACATCATAACACCATGAAATCTGATTCAAAGCTTCTTGCATTATTTCAAGATCCTGTACATGGGTCTTTCTCCACAACTCTCTTCTATAGCTCTATGCTTCTGTTCTAATGAATATCATAATACAAAGACGAGGGTGTCTATATCTGTTTTCCCTCCTAATCTTCTAAACTATCTAATCTATAATTCAAATCTACCTACTTTCATTAATTGGACTTAAATACCTTTTACATTGACAGATGAGAGAAAATCGCTCACAATCTGTTTACAGCAGCTAGATATAAATGCAAGTACACCTCTATCTACTACATTAATATTTGCTTCTTAATCTTTTCAAAAACATTTCAAAACATGTAAAATGTGTGTCGCACTCCTCCCAACTAGTTTCTTATGATGCTCCTACATCAAATAACCATTAGACTTGAGTGGGGATTTCATGGATTTGGTAATGGAATTTGTAGGATTTTGTTGGCTCTTCACACCCACAAGGAAAGCCTAATTTGATATTGACTTGTGGAGGAGCTTCTATAGTTTCCCCTAAGGATTTTATATAAAGAAGAGAGATCATTGTGGCATAAAGGAGTTATAATAAGTGAGTCTGCACTTGTGCTTGGAGGCTTGGTGATCTCAGCAAAGGAAAATTTTTCAAGGTGGTGAATCTGGCCCTGAAGAGAGAAGCAAAGAAAGTCACATGTGTGAAGTGAATTTCTCATACAATATGTGATTTGTAGGAGGATTAAGCATATATATACATGGGTTACAAAAGGACAAATCATGTATAGGGTATACACAATTTGAGGTAGAGAAAAAAAGATATGCATGCAGGTTTCCAGTAAGGTGAATCATGTACCTAATTTTCTGGGAAGGTATAGATCCATATAGGATGACAGGTGATGTCAATAGGCTGTACATGAGGTCTACAAAAAATTCATTGGTAGAGGAGATTACCATAATATTTTTTAGGTTTGGTTTTCTGATTTATATGATTATTGGAGAACAAGGCTGTTCTCAGTTTTGGTGATTTTGGAGGACAAGGTTGTCCTCAAATTTTGGTGATATTGTATTGGCTAGGAAGGATGGTTTTTCTCTCAATATTTCTAATGTAAACAAGATTACTAAATTGAAATTTTTGTCTCGTGTGTATTGATGATTCATCTCTAATATTTGTGTTTCTGCTATGTATGTTTTTAGTCAATAATTTTCAGTGTAAAACTGTTCATTGATAACAATTAGGTTTTATTGTTAGATCACTAGGAAGCAATTTTTAGATATGAGAATTAGTCACATAGAGTTGCATGTGAAAATTGGCATGGTATCAGAGCTTGGGATATGAAGAGAAGGGGATCATATTGAAACACCTTTTTGGCTACAACATCGGAAGAGTGTTGTACTTTTTCTTGTTCTAGGAAGGTCAATATGGTGAATAAACTAAAGATTGAGGAAAGGTTGGAAGGGGCAACCAACTTTTAGGATTGGAAGGAAAGGGTTCTCCTTATATTGGAAGAGAATGAAATCAAGGAGTATGTTGAGGATGTGGTTCCTATCCTGACTGATCCAGTAGATTTTTCATCCCACAAGAAGATGGAAGTGAAGGCCAAGTGGGTATTGCGAGGGTCCATGAAGGGCCACGTGATTCCACACATTGTTGAGAAGGAAACTTCTAAGGATATGTACGATGCTTTGGTAGGTATGTACAAAAACAAGAATACAAGAAGGATGCTACACTTGAAGCATAAAATTGAGATTTTTTGGATGACTAGGTAAGACACAGTTTCCAATTATCTTACAAAGATTACTCAGGCCCGAAATCAACTCAAATTTATTGGTGAGATAGTGCAAGATGTTGATTTGGTGAAAGTATCATTGAGAGGTCTTCGCAAGTCCTAGAATCCATTTGTGTAGGGGATATGTGCACAAGACAAGTTTCCATTCTTTGAAAGAATATGGATAGGGTGCCTCCAGGAGGAGATGAGCTTAGTATCCAGTTTTCTACAAATTTGATTTCCAAAAATTGTTGTTTAGGCCTCCAAAAATGGCCTGCAAAAACATGACCTTAAAATCACTATATTTTCCCAGTAATTTTCATTTATTTATGAGAAATTTATTTACATACCACTTACTAGGATGTTGGCGTGGCATCCAAATTCCACCTATCACCTCGATGTGGCACCACATTAACTTCCTTTCCTACTTGGCCTTACTCATTGACTTATGTCTTCATCTATCCTCTCCATTCCTCCTTTCCTTACCTTTACTAGCATGCACATTACTTTATTTTCATCCCCACATTCCTTGGTTTCCCTTGTGGAACCTTCTCATTGGGTTTTGGGGATGGGAGAGCCCCATCTCACACCCATTATCCTTTGCATGTGAAGTTTCACGTATGTTTGATCGAATGGCATAGGTGCGGGTGTCGATCAATAGTTGTGATCGTGATCAACAACCACCATTGCATCATGCCCCCCTTGACCTGCCGACCATTAACCAAAGAGGGGGTCCACAAAGGAAAATTTTGATTGTTGGCATTATGATGTGTCAACTCTTGATGAATTACACACCCCCTAGTGGTTTCCAAAAACACCATGGGACCCCTTGCATCAGGGTTCTGCAGTCTCAGACTCATAGTTCTATAGGTCATGCATGTGGTTTCCAATGTGATTCCACTCACCTTCCTCCTATTTTACACCTACAACTTTGTACCTTCCACCATGGCAGTACACGTCACCTCTATGCAACATTAGGTGACATGTGGCTCCCACGTCATGTTGACATCAGTGTATGTAAATATAGTCAAATTTTTCCAAATTTTCTATTTTTCCCAAAAATGCCCAATAATACATAATTTCAAATTTTCCTTTTCAAACAACCATTGAAGCTCTATGATGAACTCAATATGACGAATTTTGTCTCTTCAAGGATCAATTTAACTTCTACATTCTAAAATTGATTCCTTCACATCGAATTCACCATGAGTTCTTCTACAAAAATTGGGACTTTTCCAAAATTTTCCCCAATTTTTTCACGGTTTCCATGGCCACTCTGTAACTTTTATATTTGGCCATTTACAGGCCCGGATTTTTTACACAGCACCCCTACCTCAGCAGGTTCTTCTTGAACTCCAGGTATTTGGATATTCCTATTTCCCTGAGCCGAAATGTCTCTTTAGTTCCCACTAGAATCTTCACACATATAATGACAGGTCCTTCTAGAAGTTACACCCACGCGAACAAGCGCTACGCGCGAACCCCTACTTTCTTGTGACCACCGGCGTGACCACTTACTTAACCCAAAAATGTGTTTCGGATTTCGCAGCTTTGAAATTTCTATTATGATTCCTCCCGACTCCTTCAACTCCCGAAACCCCGAAAAGGGCTAATAGGTCTTTAGCAACTCCCTTATGCCTCAACCATATGACCTCCAGTCAAGTCCTGGGGCCTTACATCTGAACGCATCAGGATTTCATGACTCAAGAATCCATGATGCAACTCTTCTCCTTTGTTTTCCTGAAGTCTGAACTCACAACTTCTTTTCTACGGATCAGTGATCTTGAATCACCCACAATCTAATGGTTCAGATTGCGTCGAGATTTTGTGTATCAAGGATTCTTGAAAATAGCTTCCTCCACACTTCTGACTTCTAAAATTTTGAATCTCCAATCTCCAATCAACGACTCATGTTGATCCAGATATAATGGATACTAATCTTTTATGAGATTGCAAGTATTAAAAGACACTTAGCCTTAACCTCCCCATTGATCCACTGGATCCAATGCTCCACGAATATATGCACTTCTCCCTCTGAGAACTGAACCGCTCGATCAAGTTCTCAAAGACTCTTGACCAAATAACTTGGCATATTTCCTTCTGAGTTTTGCTTTTGTGAGGTGACTTTGACCCTTTTCCTTCCTTTGAACTTTCCAAGACTCTATCCCTCCTGAGCTTGACTCTGAATGCAACTCAAGGATTCCCAGGAATTCTTGCACACACTCTTTGTGGCCTTGACAATAATCTCTAATTATCTTAAATATCCAACTCTGTACATTACCTGCGACAAAATTTCTTCATCCACTCCCTTGGGTTGGAAAATTCTAAGACCTTACCTAGCCTGCACACACTTTGCATGGCTCTATGCGATATTTTCACTTTTTTTGGAATGATAACAATGGTATCCCTCCTGATCTTTCTGAGATAAAACTAAGAATCGTGTCAACTCACTACTTGTGGACCTTCACTGCACTCCTTGCAGGAATTCTCAGGAAGAGAAACAATTGAAACTCATACTTTCTCTCTCAGACTTCATACATTCAACATGAAATCATACACATAAACAACATTGAAACAAATGCATAACAAAGCATATAAGCAAACTGTAAACATGCCATTCAATATATGCAAATAGTAACCATAACAACACAATGAAATTGAGTCAAATAATTCTTATATTAACTCAATTTCTTTTGTACATGATTTCTATAGCAACAACTATCCACTTATACAACTTCTACAGTCTATGTTCTTCTCTGCTCTCCTATTCTCTTGCTCTACCGCTCTAATCTTACAATTGAGAATAATTATGCATTACAATACATACNATCTTATCATAATAAATACTACAACTACTATACATTGATTACATTAATGTCCTACAATCGATAGATGAGAGCACTGCTCAAGATCTGCATTACAATTTCAAAAAAATTTAAGATAAATTATGTCTCTCTAGATATTAAAATAATGTGCCATCCTTTTAAAATTCAAAATATCTTCAAAATGTGCACTGGTGCGTATCATTCTATCCTCTTCTTACGCTTGTTTGCAATGCTCCTGCATCATACTCCTCTGGTTGAAAAATTCATGGACTCTTGTCCATGAGCTCCTGCACTGTCTGTCCATGTTTCTAGATATCTTATTCGCTTTCCCAACTGAAATCCTCGATCGGGTGTCCCTTCACTTTACTAAATATTCAAAATAAATCTTTCTCTGGGTCTTCTTGCCAACTCTCTGATCAATAATATTTTCCATCTACAACCTTTCAACTACAGGCACATGTTTGACCCACTAAACTTCCTGTTGATTCTCTTCCCCATCTACTTCATGTGCTCTGTAAAGATACAGATCTACTATGTTGAATATAGGTGATATTCCCACATCATCTGGCAATTCTATCTCATAAGCATTTGCCTCAAATTTTCTCAAAATCTTACACAGCCCTATCTTTTTTATCTTCAACTTGTTATACGTTCCCCTTGGGAATATTTACTTTTTGAGGTGCGCTAAAACTAAATATCCCACTTCGAATTGAAGCTCTCTTCTGTGATGATCTACTCTATGCTTATATTCCTAGTTGGAATTCTACAACCGCTCTTTGATCTTACTATGGAGTTATTGCATCTCTACTGCAAAATCTTTCGCTGCAACACTTCTAAACTTAGTCTGCCCTAAGTTTCTCAACTCATATACTCCTCTCAGTTCCATTCCATACATTATATGGAATGGGCTATGTCCTGTACTCTGGTTAGGTGAGTCATTATATGCAAATTCCGCTTGCGGCAGTATCTGATCCCACTGACTATGATGTTCAACGACTAAACTCCTCAATAACTATTCCAAACTTCGATTTAATACCTCATTCTGTCCATCCTTCTGAGGGTGATATGCTGAGCTAAAAGATAAATTCATCCCCATCTTCTTCCATAGTGTCCTCTAGAAATGACCAACAAACTTGTTATCTCTGTCTGAAACAATACTCTTGGGTAAACCATGAAGTCGAACAACTTCTTTGAAAAACAGATTTGCAATGTGTGTTGCATCACTTAGTTTATGACATGGAATAAAATGTGCCATTTTTTAGAATCTGTCGACTACCACGAATATGGAATCACAACCTCTCTATGTCCTCCACATTCTTAACACAAAATACATGCTTATCGTGTCCCACAGCCTCTCAAGTACTGGCAATGGTTGATACAACCCTGTATTATGTCTTTTCCCTTTTGCGTGATGGAAAATTCTACACCCGTTCACAAATTTCTTGACATATTTCCTCATTCCTAGCCAATAATACAAACTGTTCAGTTGTGCAAATGTTTTATCATGGCTGAAATGTCCAACCAATCTTCCGCTATGTTTTTCCTTCAAAAGGTTTTCTCTCATAGAACCCTTCGGGATACATAACTGATTTCCTCTGAATAGTAATCCATCCTGAATTAAATATTAAATCCATTGGCTTCTGTCTCTCAGAAAAGGACTCTCACATGCTTCATAAGTGTACTTGAAATTTGAATCATCTCTGTACATTTCCTTAAGGCTATCAAAGCCTAAGGTCTTCACACGAAACTCCTACAGAGTCAAACATTTCTTGCTCAATGCATCAAAAACCTTATTAGCATTCCAAGAAATATGATTTATATCAAAAGTAAAGTTCTGCATAAATTCAACCCTTTTTGTATGTTTCTGGTTTAGTTTCTCCTATCTAGTTATAAACTGTAAGGCCTGGTTGTCGCTATACAAAAGAAACTCTTTCGAAACAAGGTAGTGCCTCCATTTCTTTAGTTCTTGTATGACTACATAAAAATCTTTATCATACGTGGAATAATTCCTTTTGGCATCGTTCAGATTCTCATTGAAGTATGCAACTGGTCTATTGTCTTGACTTAAGACTGCTCCAATCGCAAATCCACTTGTGTCACATCTCACTTGAAATTTTTTACTGAAGTCTAGAAAAATTAAAACTGGTTGTCCAGTTATCTTCTCTTTTAACAACTTGAAAATTTTCTCTTCTTCCTCTATCCAATGAAAAGATTTATGTCTTTTCTTGACTATGTCCATCATTGATGCACAAATTCCACTAAAATTCCTGATGAACTTCCTATAAAAACTAGCTAGTCCATGGAAGCTTCTGACTTCAAAGATATTCCTTGGTGACGACCACTCTTTGATTTCTTTTACCTTTTTAGGATTCGAAGAGATATCAAAACCTAAATAAGTGAGTTTCGTCTTCATAAAAGAAAACTTCTTTAGATTTATCAACAAATTCTCTTGCTGCAACCTCCTCATCACTAGAGTTAAATGTCTCAAATGTTCTTCCTTGGTCTTACTGAAGATCAATATATCATCAAGATATATAATTACAAACTTCCCAATGAATTATTTCAAGACTTTGTTCATCAATATCATAAAAGTACTTGGTGCATTCGTCTAACCAAACGACATGCCAAGCCATTCATATATTCCTTCATTCATATTGAATGTTGTTTTCCTTTCATCACCTTCCCTCATTCTAATCTGATGATATCCACTTTTCAAATCAATTTAAAAAAAAGACTTTTCTCCACTCAAGAAATCCATCAAGTCATCCATCCTGGGTAAAGGAAATCTATACCTAATGGTTATTTTTTTTACAGCCCTCGAGTCTATACATATTCTCCATCCACCATCCTTTTTCACACTTAACACTATTGGCACAATGCATGGACTCAAGATTTCTCTAATTAACCCTTTGTCCATCAAATCATGGACTTTCTTCTGAACCTCTTCATTCTCTTGCGATGTCAATCTGTACACTTCTTTGTTTGGTAAAATCGCTCCTAGTATAAGGTCAATGTGATGTCTTATACTTCTGATGGGTGCCAATGAACAAGGTAAATATTCCACCAATATATCAACAAAATTATCCAACATTTCCTGAATTTCCTCAGGTAGATCATCCATTGAGGTACTGGTTAAAATGACTCTAGATTTTCTCACCACAACAAACTGCATTTATTCATCTTTCTTTACTTCATCCATCAGTTCCTTCCCACTCATGAGAATTATAGTATTGCTTATTTCTTCTTTCACCTTCTTGTCTTCAATTGGCAACAACATATGCATCCTACCATTCTTCTCCAAGGTGTATGTGTTCTTTCTTTTGTCATGAACAACATTTCTGTCATATTGCCAAGGCCACCCCAAAAAACTATGACAAACATCCATGGCAATTACATCACATAAGATCTCGTCTCTATATCCCCATATCTTAAATTCAACTAAACATTGTTTAGTGACAGTTACCTGATGTAAATTTTCCAACCATAAAACTTTGTATGGGCTCGGATGTGCAACGGTTTCCAATTCCATATTTTCCACCATTTTTGTGGATACTAGAATATTTTTGTTTCCACTATCCACTATCACCTTTCATACCCTATCCTTGGTATTGCAAGAAGTTATGAAAAAATTGTTCCTCTGGACTGGATTCTCCACATCTTTCTCTGGCTTCAAGAGAATTTTCCTCATCATTAAGGATCTCTCGCCTTCTGCATCTTCTGCCTCAACATTTCGCCTTTGCTTCTGAAATGTGAGCTTCACCTCTTCCATCCCTTTTTTTATCAGAAAATTCAAAAGATTTGTGTCCTATATTCCCATAGACAAAACACTTTGCTTCACCTCCTCTACCTCTTCCTCTTCCTCTTGCTTGAGGAAAAGTGTTTCTATCGACATATTGTCCTCCTTGTGAGCTTCCTCCCATTTTTAGGTGGTTATGAGGTTTCTTTTCTTCATCCTTGGGATTTTGTACTATGTCTTGGGAAATTTCTTTGCCTCTGCTCTGACTTCTACCTCTTCCCCTTTGACCTTGCTTTTAGTCCAATTTCACTTCTTCCTTTGAAGCAATCTGATAAGCATCTTCCACATTTCAAATTTTCACCATGCTCATCTCATCTTGAATTTCATATCTCAATCCATTCATTTATTTGGTGAACTTTTCATCATCACTCTCGCGATGACAAAATCTAATGTTAAGTCGGTAAAATTCCTTAGTGTATTCCTTCACTGTCATCTCTTTCTGTCTCAAATTTTTCATTCTTCGAAACAAATTAATTTGCTAATCTCTGGGTATGAATTTGGCTTTCATCTTGGTGACCATCCTATCCCAACTTTTAATTATTTGTTTTCCTTTGAAATGCCTACCAGCCTATAGTTCATCCCACCACAATGATGCATGTCCTTTCAGTCTAGTGACAACATGTTTTACTTTCTTATATTCTTCGATATCCTCATAGTCGAAGTATTTATCCAGAGCTCTAAACCAATCTAGCAACTCCTCAACATCTAAGTTTCATTCGTACATTAGGATGTCCATTTTTTCTCTGGCACCTATTCTTGCAACAAATTTGAATAGACATACTTCTGCAACATCTTCGGCTACAACTTCTTCTTCAGCTGCAGCTTTTTTTTCTCTTTCATCCTCATTGATATATCCAGTATCAGGTGTTCGCATCTATGTTGTCTCCATAGCATGTAATCGAGCATGAAATTCTCTCATTTCCCTTTCCATGGCTGGATCGGTTAAAGTTATCTCTTGACATATCCTTGGTGGCATTGTTTCAATCTGTCCACGTAGAATTCAAATCACAACTTTCCTTATGTCTTCTCTTTCTTAGAGAAAACAATGATTTTAAGCTCTAATACCACATGACGCAACACCCCTACCTCAACAGGTTCTTCTTGACCTCCCAGCTTTTGGATCTTCCTATTTCCCTAAGTTGAAATGGCTCTTTAGTTCCCACTGGAACCTTCACACATATAACCATGGGTCCTTCTAGAAGTTACACCCATGTGAACAATCACTAGGCACGAACCCCTACTTCCACGTGACCACCGGGGTGATCACGGACTTAACCCGAAAAGGTGTTTTGGATTTTGCAGCTTCGCAATTTCTATTGTGAGTCCCCCCGACTCCTTCAACTCCTGAAACCTCGAAAAGGGATAATGGGTCAAAATATCCTCCCTTATGCCTCAACCATATGACCTCCAGTCAAGTCCTGGGGCCTTACTTCTGAGCGCGTCGGTATTTTGCGACGTGACTCTTCTCCTTTCTTTTCTCGAAGTCTGAACTTGCGACTTCTTTACTTTGGATCCATGGTCCTGAATCTCCCACGATCTAACAGTTCATATCACCTCAGAATTTTTCATATTGGGGATTCCCAAAAATAGCTTCCTCCACACTTCTGACTTCTGAAATGATGAATATCCAATCTCCAATCAACGACTCTCGTTGATCTAGATATAATGACTGCTAATCTTTTTTGAGCTTGCGAGTGTTAAAATACACTCATCCTTAACCTCCCCATTGATCCACTAGATCTAATGCTCCACGGATATGTATGCTTCTCCCTCTAAGAAAGTCCACTTTTTTTTCAAGTTCTCAAAGAATCTTGACCAAATAACTTGGTGTATTTCCTCTTGATATTGGTTTCTGTGAGGTGACTTCGACCTTCGTCCTTCCTTTGAACATTCCAAGACTCTATCCCTCCTGAGCTTGACTCTAACTACAACTCGAATATTCCAAGGAATTCTTGCACACACTCTTTGTGGCATTCATGATAATCTTTGATTATTTTAAATATCCAACTCTACGCACTCCCTATGATAGAAGTTCTTCAACCTCTCCCTTAGGTTGGAAAAGTCTAAGACTTTACCTGGCCTGCGCACACCTTGCATGGCTCTATGTGATATTTGCACTTCTGCTAGTATTAGAACAATGGTATCCCTCCTAATATTTCTGAGATAAAACTCAGAATCTTGTCAATGCACTCCTTGTGGACCTTCACTTCACTCTTTGTAGGAATTTTCAAGAAGAGAAAAAATTGAAACTCATACTCTCTCTCTCTCAGAATTCATACATTCAACATGAAATCATACACATAATCAACATTGAAACAAATGCATAATAGATCATATAAGAAAACTTTAAACATACAGTTCAATAGATGAAAATAGTAACCATAACAACACCATGAAATTGAGTCAAATCATTCTTATATTAACTCAAGTGCTTCTGTACATGGTTTCTATAGAAACAACTATCTACTTATACAACTTCTACAGTACTTTTTCTCCTATGCTCTGTTATTCTCTTGCTCTACTGTTCTACTCTTACAATTGAGCATAATGATACAATACAATACATACGAGAGAGATTTCTCGAGTTTTCCCTCCTACAACCTCAAGCTATCTTATCGCAATAAAGACTACAACTACTCTACATTGATTACATTAATTGCCTACAACCGACATATGAGATCACTTCTCAAGATTTGTGTTACAATTTCCAAAACATTTAAGAGAACTTATGTCTCTCCAGATATTACATTAATGTGTCATCCTTTTGAAATTCAAAATATCTTCAAAAGTGCACTGGTGCATATCCAACTTTCCTCTGCTTGCACTTGCTTGCAATGCCCTACATCAATTTTCCCAATTATAGATTTTAATTGGGGTATTTTAATCCCCAAGATTGTTTTCTTCTAATAACTTGTCAAATTCCCTCAATTTCACTACAATAATATCGTCAAATGAATTGTAAACATACTCCAAAATTTCATTTTCCGCAGTTAAAGTCTTCAACTCTCTGCTAACTCAGCCCATTTAGGTTCAGTGTTGAAACTGGAGCTATTATACCACATTGTAGCATCCCCAACTCCATGTTGGGCTATGCCACACAAAAATTCCAACTTTTGTACCATTAAATTTATAGAATGCTCTACATATGCATAGAATTATGTGGTCCTGTGCAATTTTAACAACATATAAACTTAAGTATAATTAGAATAGTAAATACCCATAATATAAATGAGATAAATAAGCACACAATAACTAATAAAACACATAATAAACACTTATCTTGTGTAAATAAGGAACTAACTATATGTTGACCTCAGACTTTTCTTCTAGTCGTAGACTTTGTTGCTCATAAATTCTCAGTAGTAGGTCACCCATGATATGGAACTAAACTCCACCAAGGAAAACGAATCCTATCTAGGATAAGGTCTCTTTAATATAAGAACTACTCATAATAAGGTTCCATCTTTAGCCACCAGCCTAATTCCTGTCATTTCGCACATGCCTATCCAAACACGGGAAGTGTGCCCCTTCTCTGCTCAATGGTCCTTTGACTGCCCCACTTCCCTTTTGGGGCTTCAACAACAGGTCAGATAAGAAGTCTTAGAGCTATGTAGCTGTAAAATGGCACCCAGGGAAACCAATTCCAATAGTTCTCTCACCTAGGGAGAATTCTCATGGGCCTACCAACCCACTTCTTCAGTAGCACACAGGCCTAACAACCTACCTCTTCAACTCATGCCTCTAAGGAATACACTGGTATAGTCAACTTCCAAAGCTTCCATGTACAAGTACGAATGGTGGATGCAGGAAGGTACCAATGACGAGAGTGGATGATGGAAATAATGAGAGAATGATGGGAAAATACACTATTTCCCCAACTTATGTATGTATGTTCCCAAATTGACACTTGTCATGTTGGGAACTACCTTGGGTTCCACTTGGGGTATGTTCCCCCACTTTAGAAACTTAGGATATATTTATATCCATAATTTTTACTTTAGTAATATTAATATAATATTCTTTTGGGCTTAATCCCCCTTGGCTTAACCCCTCTTTTTAGACTCTTATCTCCCCCCTCCACCCCCTCTATTTCTATTTCTAGTGAAGTTTATCCCCCAATATTATTTTTTCTGGTTG